>JBBPBX010030489.1:0-35154 GCA_038048925.1 Garcialebias charrua
TTTTCAATATAAAAGCTGCTCACTCTTGGATACATGAGGCCTCAGTTGTTCAAACATGAGGAGACATTCTGTCCTTCCCCTTACTCCTCTTTGCTTTAGTCACTCTTGTACCTGCTGTTTTTATGACTAAAGGTCATATTTAGATTGTGCAGCAGGGACAAAAATCATCCGACAGACACATACTGTATTGGGGATTGAACTGACGAAATATGTTTTAGCTCCAGATTCGGAGAAAAGATAGGAGGTATCATGATGGTACTAATGGTAAATGGACTGCACTTGTATAGTGCCTATCTTATCAAGACATTCAAAGCTCTTTACAACATAATCTGTGCCTCATTTACCCATCCATACAGCACTACTAGATCTCTGCAAAGCTAACTGAACAAATTGTTCTAAATAGGCTGATCCCTGCTTCATCACATTCATACACTGATGGGACACACATCGAAGACAATGAGGGGTTCAGTGTCTTGTCCAGGGACACTTTGGCATGTGACTACTGGTGGATTCAAACCCCCAACTCTTGCATTGGAGGACAACTGCTCTAACTACTCAGACACAACCGCCCTAATGAAACTGCTCGCAGCTGCTGAACCCAGGCATGCTTGCTTCAACCTAACACTTAGCACCATTTGTTTTGTGAATCCAGAGCTGAGAAGGAGCAGATAACTGGAGCAAATGATGCAGTAAATTTAGAACTAAATCCATGTACATCCTATTTTAGTGACTTGGGCCCTCAATTGGATGCACAAATCCTTCCTTATGGTAATGAATAAACTTTAAACGACTTAAAATAAAATAAAAATATTTAAAGGATGGAAATCTTTTTAAATTAACATTTCATCTTCTACCATTTGTCCTGAACATACCTTCTGAGACCCTTTCCAAAAAAATAGAATATCATGGAAAAGTTGTTTAACTTCCATAATTCCATTCAAAAAGTTAATCTCAGATGATAGATTCAGGGCCCACGATTTTTATTTTATTTTTTATTATTTATTCATTCATTTTAAATATAAACCACAAAAAATACAATTTCAAATTATATATAGAAAGAAAAACGAGATTTAAAATGAAAGGAAGCAGAAGAAGAATAAAATTCTTATATATCTGCCCCTTCTTTAAACCAAAAAAATCAATTCAAACAATCAGTTCAAACAATGATTATTCATGAACAACATTAATAACTCATAATAATTTGCCGATTTATATTACATTTAGTATTTTAACATTTATATATATCTTTTTAGGAATTTCTTCTTAATCATTTTCTTAAATAAAGACATAGACTTTGCTTTTTTCACATCATTTTCCAAACTGTTCCACAAACCTATTCCATATGTCAAAGTAAACCGACCCTTTAAACAAGTTCTATGCTTTGGTTTAACAAAAATGTCTGTTCCCTTGAGATTGTAATGACTTTTCCTTTTTACAAAATGCTTTTGAATATTTGAAGGTAGTGTATTATTTTGTGCTTTATACATTAATAAGAAAATATTGTATTCCACCAAATCATAAAACTTCAGTAGTTTCAATTTACAAAATAATATACTTGTAGGGTGACGATAATGCATTCTTGTTATAATCCTTATGGCTCTTTTTTGTAGGATAACAATAGGCTTTGTTATCGTTTTGCATGCTGTTCCCCAAACATCAACACAATAAATTAAATGTGGTACAATAATTGTATTATACAGCAAATACAAGGCTTTATCATTCAATAAACCCTTTACTTTATATAATACTGCTATGGATTTGGATATTTTAGTTTTAACAGAATTTATGTGCTGTTTCCATGACATTTTATCGTCTATGATTACACCCAAAAACTTCATTTCACTCACTCTACATATTTCAAGACCATCAATTTTGAAAGGAACAACAGTAGTTATCTTTTTTTTAACTAAAAATCATATAATTTGTTTTATCAATGTTCAAGGATAACTTGTTTAAATTGAACCAAGTTTGTATGTTAACAAACTCTTTCTTCATACAGTCAATCACCTGTTCCAAGTCATTTCCCGAATAAAAGAAAGTAGTGTCATCAGCAAAAAGAACACATTTAAGGGTATCTGACACATTCATCAAATCATTAATATATAAAATGAACAACTTAGGTCCGAGTACAGAGCCTTGTGGTACTCCACATGAAACACTACAAAAACTAGATCTTATATCATCTATTTGGACAAACTGTATTCTATCTTGCAAATTTAAATGATTTCAAGCATTAGTTTATTTTTACATAATTTGGGCTTCCAGCTCATGAAACCCACGAAAACTGGATTTCAAAATATTTGAATACTGTGAAGACATCAGTCCACACTACTCAGTTTTTGCAGGAAAAAATAAATAAAGAAAAGAAATTAGGATGACAACAAATCAAATAAAGTATGGTACTTTCAAAACAATATGTCAATCTTCAGTACTGTACTTGGTTGGGAATCCCTTTGCCTTAATCACTGTCTCGATGCAACGTGACATTGAGACTATCAGCCGATAGCATTAACTGGGAGTTATGGAAGCCCAGATTTCCTTGAAGCTTGCTGTCAGCTCTTCTTTGTTGTTGGGTCTGGTGCCCCTCATTTTCCTCTATGAGAATACCACATGGGGTTTAGGTCCAGTGAGTTGGCTGGCCAGTCAAGCACTGTGGCATGGGCATCAAATCAGGTTTTGGTGCTTCTGGCGGCTTGGGCAAGGGCCAGGTCCTGCTGGAAGATGTAATCTGCATCTCCATACAGATCCTCAGCAGAAGGATCATGAGGTCTTCTAAAACATTCTGGTAGATTGTTGCGGTGACCTTGGCTTTAAGAAAGCTGAGTTTACCAACACCTGCAGAGGACATTGCACCCCAAATCATAACTGACTGTGGATATTTCACACTGGACCTCAAGCAGTATGGGTTCTGTGCCTCACCCTTCTTCCTCCAAACCCTTGGACCTTGTTTTCCAGATGAAAGGCACACTTTACTTTCATCGGAAAAGAGGACAGAGGAATCCAACAATTGTAGCCCATCTCCCGGATGCATCTTAATGTGGTGGTTTTTGAAGCTGTGACTCCCGCCTCATTCCACTCTTTCTGGATCTCTGCCAGATTCTGGAATCTTCTCTGATAATCCACTGAAGCCCACAGTCATCTCTTAGGCTGGTGCATCTTCTCATGTCACATTTGTCATTCTACAGACTTTCCATTGATATGCTTGGACACAGCACTCTGTGAACAGCCAGCCTCCTTACCTATAAACTTTTGTGGCTTACCCATCCTGTGGAGGGATCAATGATGGTCTGGCCAGTTGTTATGTCTGCAGTCTTCCCCATATTGAACCGAACTGAGACAATTGAACCAAACTGAAGCAATTTAATCTGTGCCCTGCGTTAGGGGTTGCCACAGCGAACTAAGTCGCACAAGACTTGGCAGTTATTTTTACGTCGGATGTCCTTTCTGACAAAACCACAGACCACCGAGCTACCACAGCTGTCTGTGTGGAACAGAGAGCTGCCATCTAGGACACCCGGAGGAGCAGATGGTGGGGGTTAAGGGCCTTGCTCAAGGGCCCAGAGTGGGTCGACTGAGGGTGGGGGTGGGTGCTTCACCTACCCCACCCACATTTTTGATGTTGTTTGTACTGGGGCTTGAACCGAGATTATGTACACAGGGTCCCAGTTACATCTGTCAATAAAATGTAAAGAAAAACGGTAATAACATCTAAGATATGAACTAAGAAAAACATCAACTAAAAATACACTAAGCACTAATATAATAGAAAACATTACTCCAAACAACAGTACGAACATGAGTCTGTATGAGCAGATGAGCACGAATGAACACAGCAGCATGAAACAGATCAGCAGCAACACGAAACAGATCAGCAGCAACATGATGTGATTTTTCACAGTGATTATTCTGGTTAGATATTCATGAGTCTAACAGCCTCAGGGTAGAAGCTGTTCCTCAGTCTAGTGGTTCTACACTTAATGCTCCTCAACCTCCTTCCTGAGGGGAGTGGGGCAAAAAGTGTGTGTGCTGGGTGAGTGGGGTCCTTCATGATGCAGGTGGCTCTCTTCCTGCATCTGGAGGTGTAAATGTCTGTGATGGTGGGGAGACTGACTCCAACAGACTTCTGTGCAGCCTTCACCACTCTCTGCAGAGCTTTTCTTTCTGCAGCTGTGCAGCCTCCATGCCACACGTTGATGCTGGAGCACAGGATGCTCTCCACTGCACACCTGTAGAAGGAGGTGAGGACTGAGCTTCTCAGACCAGCTCGTCTCAGCCACCTGAGGAAGTAGAGTCTCTGATGACCTTTCTTGATCAGGCTGGTGGTGTTGTTGCTCCAGCTGAGGTTATCATTCATGTGTACACCCAAGTACTTGTAGCTGGAGACCACTTCCACTGCAGATCCACTTATGTTCAGTGGGGTGTGGGTGTGTTTGTTCCTTCTGAAGTCCACAATCATCTCCTTTGTCTTCTTCACATTCATGTGAAGGTTATTCTCTTTGCACCAGCTCTCCAGGTGTTCCACCTCCTGCCTGTAGCTGGACTCATCATTGTTTGTGATGCATCCCACCACAGCTGTATCATCTGCAAACTTTACAATATGACAGCCTGGATGGGTAGCTGCACAATCATATGTGAGCAGAGTGAACAGGAGAGGGCTCAACACACATCCTTGAGGAGAGCCAGTGCTGAGGGTTATGGTGGAGGAGGAGAAGTTGTGGATCCTCACTGACTGTGGTCTGTTTGTTAAGAAGTCTAGTACCCAGTTACAAATGGAGGGGCTTAGTCCAAGTGTGAATAGTTTGTCCATCAGGGTTTGGGGGATCATGGTGTTGAAGGCAGATGTGAAGTTCACAAAGAGCATACAGACGTATGAGTCCTTCTGTTCCAGGTGGGTGAGAGCAGTGTGGACCACAGAGGAGATGGCATCCTCTGTTGATTGGTTCTTGCAGTATGCATACTGATGAGGGTCCTCGTTGATGTTGATGGTTGTTTTGATGTGGGTCATGACCAGTTTTTCGACGCATTTGACAACTATTGGGGTGAGGGCCACTGGCCGATAGTCATTCAGACCAGTCACTGTAGAGCTTTTTGGGACTGGGATGATGGTGGCGGTCTTCAGGCAGATGGGAACTGTCTCCAAGGCAAGTGAGGTGTTAAAGATGTTGGCCAGCACATCGCAGAGCTGATCGGCACATTCTTTCAACACATTCCTGGGGATGATGTCTGGGCCGGTTGCTTTGTGAGGGTTGCTTCTCCTGAAAGTACTCCTTACTTCTGCTGAGGTCACGCTGAAATGCTCTTCATCCGGTGATGAGGTGAGCCTGGTGCTGGGTGGTCTGTTTGGGTCTTCAAAGCATGCATAAAACTTGTTGAGGGCATCATAGATGGGTCTTTGGGGCATTGTTTGCTCCTGCCTTTATAATCTGTTATGCATTTAATGCCCCTCCACATGCTCCGTGGGTCTTGTGAGATGATCTGACCCTCGATTATCTGTGCATATGTAGCCTTTGCCCTCTTAATGCCAGCAACCAGCTCCATCCTAGTCCTTCTCAGCTCCTCTGAGTAGTTTTCAGACTTGAAGGCCGTGTTCCTGGCTGCCAGCACGGTGTGAGCCTCTGCATTCAGCCAAGGTTTTCTGTTGGGGTAGCTTTTAACATATCTTGTGGTGGAGACATTGTCAGAGCATGTGCTAATGTACTCCAGTACTGAGGATGTGTATTGGTCAAGAAGATCAAGCGATCCTCCATTTTCAGCACTTCTCTGAAAACCTGCCAGTCTGTTCTTTCAAAACAATATCCATGATGTTCTAATTTTTTGGAAAGGGTCTGTATGTTATCTGAAAGGGATTATCCCCTGAAGGGAGGATGTCAGACCTTTCTCCCTCTTCTTGACCTCCAATAGTAAGGAGCAATGGTGAGCACCAGACCGCAATAGCGCTAAAGCACTAATCCGCTAATAGCGGACCTAAACAATTTGTTAGCGCTATAGCAGATTGGCTAACTTTTATAATTCATAAGCGGATTTGCGCTATTTTTATTTAAAATGCAGTACCGCTAATAACTAATTATCTATCAGTAAAAACGAAAAAACTTATTTACGGGCTCTTAAATCAACCGGACGACTGCTCACGGACCACATCCGGTCAGCGCCGGATGTGGTCCGTGAAAAAAAGCGGTCCCCGCTAGAGAGAGCGTGTATAGCAGTTAGCAGCCAGTGTGTTACTCTGCAGCCTTATTGCTTGTTTTCGAAGAGTCAGACGAAGAGTTTTTAACATGGAGGGTGAACTTATGGATGTTTCTCAGCGGCCTACGCGACGCGTCAGCGCCTCATTTGCCCTGCTCAAAATGGCGGCCGGCCACAGAAGCGAGCCCACACGGACTTTACAAGAAAACACGGTAAAAACAATTATTTATTTGCTGAGAAAAAATATATTTCTTAGCTGACGTTATAGCACAAGGGTTTCTGAGCTTAACCGTTTCACGAAATGGTCAAATCTGCTGGATTAAAAAAAGTAGTTCGCCATTTGCACGTTAGCGCTTTAGAATTAGCTTCTGCTAGCTTTGCTAAGACATAAGCGCTTTTGAAACTGCGGACCTAAATAAATTAATAAGCACTTTAGAAATAGCTGAACTAATTTTTGGATTAGCGCTGCCCAGCACTGGTAAGGAGAGCCTCCCAGAATTAATTTTTGTCCTAAAATCAATGTTTTCTAATCTCAGAGAGACTTGCAACAGTAAAGTAAACAGCTGTCCGCTTATGTGGGCTGAACCTTGTTGCTTTAAAACCCAAATGTAAAGCCTGAACAGACACAATCAGGGCACCAGTCATGATGAAGTTCCTTCATGTAGTCCTCATTGTGCTCAGTCTTCTGTCTCTCGGATGGTCGGCTCCTGTGACCAACTGTGACGATCAGCTGCAACCCATTGTTATCCAAGGAAAGGATCAGGTCAGATACTCCTATGTCAACTTTGTAACAAGACTCAATGACTTGTAAAAATTAACCACAGTTTGTTAACATGCCACCTTGTATAACTGAGAAACACACGATCCGTTACAGCTGCTTGGAAAATGGTTCTACATAGGAGAGAGCACAGACTTACCTGGGGCCAAAGTGTTGACCAAGATGCTTTTGGAGTCTGTCTGGTGGAATATAACAGCTGCTGAGGAGAACAGTGACATCATCCTTTTTCAGAATCAGAAATCGTAATTTCAAACATCAACTTGAGAACCCTTTCTTACTTTTTTTCCCCAAACAATGTGTTACGTGTGTTGAGTTGTGTTTACATGGATGCATAAAACCCTGAACTACATTAGAATGTTTCCCTCTTAAAGGTTTGGCTATTGCTTCAGTCTGTCTTATGACATTTCTGTGGAACACAACCAACTTGTTATGGGTGAGTATAAATGGGGCATATTTGATCTTGATGTTCAGCTGTGGACAAGCACATTTTTTATATGTTGCGTTTGTGTCTTTTGATTCTCAGTGCACCCCTACCCATCCTCTTCTTTCCTGTTGAACACCATCTGTCCTGACTGTATGGTCCTTTCCTCAAACTACACCATTGGAAGCAGCTCGTACAAGGGTCTGCAGCTTCTGAGTAAGAAGACCTGTTGAATTCAGACAAACTTTTTCATTTCAGCAAAAAAAAAAAAAATTGTTTTGGCCAACTATAGATTTCAACAAGTTCCTGAAAATTAATCACATATTTGATAGTTTAATATAAAAAATATTTTTTTGTTGTTGTTGCAATCTTTACACCAGCAATGAAGAGTACCTGGTGACCTTAAGCACAATATCCAGGAACTAGTTTTGCATAAAATGTTCAAAGATCTCTCACCTTTACTATTATTTTCTGCTAGAGTTAAATGATGATGATGATGATGATGATGATGATGATGATGATGATGATGATGATGATGATTATTATTATTATTGTTATTATTATTATTATTATTATTATTATTATTATTATTATTATTATTATTATTATTATTATGCTGTAAATTGTGCTACTGTTAGTTAAAGACCACAAGGAGGAAAATGTGTCAGGAGACAGACAGAGAAGAGGAAAGTGAAGAATGTAGGTCTGAGGGTTGCAACCCTAAATGTGGAGACAATGGCAGGCAAAGGTGAGGGCTGGCTGACATGATGCAGAGAAGGAAGGTAGATGTTTTATGTGTTCAAGAGACCAAGTGAAAGGACAGCAAGGCTTGCAACATTGGATCAGGGTTCAATGTGTTTTACTGTGGTGTGGCTAGAAAGAGAAATGGAGTAGGGGTGGTCCTGAAGGAGAAGTTGGCAAACAATGTCATAGAGGTGAAAAGCGTGTTAGATAGGGTGATGTGCCTGAAGGTAGAAGCAGCAGGTATTATGTTGTTGTAGAAGATTGGATATGATGTGGAAGGAAAATATACATTTTGGAAGGATCTGGATGAAGTGATAGAGAGTATTCCCAGGGAGGAGAGAGATGGGAGCAGACCTGAATGGACATGTTGGTGAAGGAAACAGAGGGTATGTGGAAGCAATGGGGAGATTTGGTGTCAAGGAAAGAAACCAGAAGGACAGATGGTGGTGGATTTTGCCAAGAGAATGGAAATGGCTATAGTCAATACCTATTTCCAAAAGAGGGAGGAACATAGAGACAAGGAAGGAGTACGCAGTCGACTATGTTCTGTGTAGAAGAGTAAACCTGAGGGAGATTGGAGACTGTAAGGTTGTGGCGTGGCCAGACAGCATCGGATGGTTGTGAAGAAGAGAAAAAGAGTAAAACCAGAGAAGAAGACCAAATGGTGGAAGCTGAAAAAAAGAAGAATTTTGTGAGAAATTCAGAGCTGTTAAAGGCTCTGGGTGGTAAGAAAGAGCTTCCAAATGACTGGGCTACTACAGCAACAGTAATTAGAGAGACAGGTAGGAAGGTACTTGGTGTGTCATCTGGACAGAGAATGGATGATAAGGAAACCTGGTGGTGGAATAGTGAAGTGCAGGACGCCATTCAAAGAAAGAGATTAGACAAGAAGAAATATGACAGTGAGAGGACTGAAGAGAGGAGACAGGAATATAAGGAGATGCAATGTAGAGCAAAGAGGAAGGTAGCTAAGGCAAAGCAGAAGGCTTATGATGAGTTGTATGGGAGGCTGGACACCAAAGATGGCGAGAAGGACTTGTACTGATTAGCGAGACAGAGGGATCAGGCTGGAAAGTAAGTGCAACAGGTTAGGTTTGTTAAAGATAGGAATGGTAATGTTCTAACAAGTGAGGAGAGTGTGACAGGAAGATGGAAAGATTACTTTGAGGTGCTAATGAATGAAGAGAATGAAAGAGAAAGAAGACTAGAGGTCATAGAAACTGTGGACACGGAAGTGGAAAAGATATATGAGGGTGAAGTGAAGGAAGTTCTGAAAGAATGAAGAAGGGGAAGGCAGTACCGGTAGGACCTGGTGACATACCAGTGGAGGTTTGGAAATGTGTAGGAGCGATGGCAGTGCCGTTTATGACTCGTTTATTCAATGGCATTTTTCAGAGTGGAAAAAAATGAGGAATGGAGACGTGAGCTGGTGCGCATGTTGTGGCGACCCAAGAAAAGGGATTAGCCAAACTAACAACTTCATCTCAAGCTTCAATAAATATATTGTTTAGATCTGATGTAAGGCTCAGCATGAACCCATTATCGCTGCTTCATTACTTGTTTCGCAGGCAGGAGAACCAAAGTTTCTGCTGCTGGGTTGGATGAGTTTGCAAAGCAGGTAGAGTGTCTTAACTTACCAGAGGCGACCATCATGGATGCAGAGAAAGGTACCAAATCCTCCTTGTTTCTCATATGGTGTAATTTCACTATTTTTTAATGTCAATACTGTTTTTCTCATACTGTTGAAGAGATTTTAGGATGATTTTACTGTGTTTGCAGTGTTAACAATACGATAATGCAGACTGTGTCTGCAGCTTGTCAACACATCCACAAAAGGATCAAACTCTTAGTAGTTAGGGTGTCACTAATAGAAAACTTACTTGAACACACCTCCAGAAGCCCAAAAAACAACATAAACACAGGACAAACAACCTAACGTTCCTAACTGGAGCCAAAGCTGGTTTCTGTTAGAATCCAAACAGGACTGTTTTTCTCCAACTATTTTGTGAACCGTGGTTTATAAAGTGTTGGTTTCTGAAATGAGATATTTTCTAGAAAATATTAAATTAACTCTGAATTCTCTGCCTTTCAGGTTTTTGCCCAGATCCATCTGCCTCCGACAAAACCAGGAGTATGGATCTCAGCAGTGTAAACTCTGGTACCTTAAATGTTNTCGGCAAAGCAAGTCGCATATCTTTTTGCTCCTACCCTCCCTAAGTTTTCCTCCTCCCTGCTTGCTTTTTGTCTCGTCCGTGACTCTTCAGCGCTCACTCGAACCAATTTGCGATGGAATTAATAAATTGGGCTGTTTCATCTATAGATAAGATTTTTTCCACGAAGCGGACCGGGCCAGGAGAAGCGGCCTGCCCCTCTGACACGCACGCTGTCGGATACATGATGGACTCGTGGGGACAGTGGCAACCCATGTGTTTGACCGTCCTGTCTGTCGAAGACGTGGAAGATTTGTGGATTATTGGGATATTGGTGGCAGCTGCTCTGTTTTTTGGCGTGAGCGGAGCTGTCTGTTACTGGAAGATCAGGAAGACTTCGGCAGCTATCGGCGCACTGGCCAAACTTCCTGATCAGCAAGAGTCTCTGATCCGGGCTGTGAGCTCCTCAACCCAGCTGTTGTACGAGCTGAACCGCACAATGGGAGCGGTAGACCACCGTGGACCTGCGGTGCGCTTTGGAACTCGTTTACAGCCGCCCGGCATTAATCAGGGCACGGATGGGGGTTCGTAGCTTCGGAAACTCATTTGATTCGGCGATTTTGGACCTGAACAGCACCTGGACTCTGGAAGGCTGCAGTCAAAAAGAACACTGTGGCCTGGATTGAAGATAAACAATAACTATCTAATCTAGTTTCTGCTCGACCTTGGAAAAGAAGAAGGCCGTTTGCTAGGAACTATTCTCCTGGAGTGAAGCTGAGAGACACTGCTGACCCCCCCCCCCCCTCCCTCCCCAGAGGTCTCTGGGAGTGCGCTCGGAGGCGCCAAGGTTAACAACTGCTGAACTGTGTTATCTGAAGTGCTGCTCACAGACTCTTTTGATCTCCTTGCATGTCGTCAAATCTGCAACAATGTCTTGTCTGGTTGTGCTTATTGCTGATAGAGTTTTTGGGACTTTATCATAGAGTGTCTTAAGGCAATCTCTTGATATATCGCGCGATCTCGCAATTCCCGCGCATGCGTCTCGGAGCAGCGCATCCAGGCGGACCTGAGCTGAGCGGAGATAGTGTAAACTGGACTTTGAGACGCTCAGCTACGACCTGCAGAGCGGAGCGGGGCGGAGCCGGAACGCATGTAGTGTAAATTCCGGGTCAGGAATTATTTATTAACCTTTATTTAACCAGGCAAATCCCATTGGGATCAAATATCACTTTTGTAAGGGAGGCCTGGGCCTGAAGGCAGCCTAACATGCATGTTTTTGGTCTGTGGGAGGAAACCGGAGTGCCCGGAGAAAACCCACGCAAGCACGAGAACAACATGCAAACTCCACACAGAAAGACTCCAGGTCCTTCTTGCTTTAAGGCAACAGTGCTAACCACTGAGCCGTCGTGCTGCCAACGCCGTGCTAACCACTGTGAAGATGTGCAGCAAAACTGCTGGCATAGCCTTACAGAACCTCACTGACCTACAAAGGTGAGGTCAGTGAACAAGGCCAGGCTGATTCTGGCAAATCCTGATCATCCCACTCCATGGTGAGTTCAGGTTGCTTCCACCTGGACACAGGTATCTGCTGCCCAGACGTAGGATGAACAGAATGAAAATCTGAAAGTTATGCACCATAACTCATGTTCCCTGAAGGAAGGGAACGACGTGCAACATATGACTATGGGAATTGCGCCCCCGCGCGGTTACCTGAAGTAATACAATCACGCCTTTACGACAGGTGGGCGTCAGCGTCACCACAGAGGCCCCGCCCTCTTGGTATAAAGACACGTGCACCCATCTCACTTTCTCCAAGAGCACTTCACCGAGCTTTGGCATTGAAAAGGGCAAACATATGTTGCACCTTGTTCCCTTCCTTCAGGGAACATGAGTTATGGTGCATAACTTTCAGTTCCCTTATCAGTCAGGTTCACTCTGTGCAACATATGACTATGGGAACGTAATTCATTCACGCCCTTGAAATGCTCAGTAAAATGCATGTTTGTCAGAACTTCTGCCTTTATACTTTAGGCGTTTTGGCTGATCACTACTGTGTGTTAGAGAGCACAGCCTGAGTGATGTCACAAGCAGTGACATCCAAACAAAAGTGTTTTGCAAAAGTGTTTATGGAACTCCAGTTTGCCGTAGCACAAATGTCTTTCACTGGAACACCCTAAAACAGAGCCCATGAGGCTGCCAGGCCTCAAGTGGAATGGGCGTGTACCCCAGAGGGCATCTGTTGACCTTTGCTGTTGTAAGCCCTTTTTATGGCCTCAGTCACCCAGTGTGAGAGACGCTGCTTTGAAAGGGCTCTGCCCGCAGCAGGATTGGCAAAACAAACAAACAGTTGGTTTGTTTTCCTCCAACTGACAGTTCTGTGGATGTAAACACTCAAGGCCCTAACAGGGCAGAGTGATCTCAACCTTCTCTGTTCCTCAGTGAGAACAGGGTGGGGAGGAAACTCAGAGAGCTCAAAGTCCAGACTTCTGGGATTCAGAGTCGGTACTTTTGGCACATATGCGGGGTTAGGACGCAGAGTGACCTTTGACCCATCAGGGGCAAACCTTGTACACATTGGGTGCACAGATAAAGCGTGGAGGTCACCCACACGTTTAGCTGAGCAGAGAGCCAGGAGCAAAGCAGTTTTATAAGATAATAAGTCTATCTTAATGCTGTTGAGAGGCTCAAATGGAGGCTCACACAAGGCATCCAGGACTAACTGAAGGTCCCAATCTGGGGCCAGAGTCCTGCTGGGGGGCCTTTTCCTCATTACGCCCTTCATGAACTGTATTGTGAGAGGATGGGCACCGGGTGTCTTACCCCCCAACCTTCGTGGCACTCCGAGATGGCTGACAAAAACACCTTAATGGTGGAAAATGAGCAGCCTTTTTCCAGCAGGTCCTGTAAAAAGGTAAGGAGCTGGACTAAGTCGCAGGAATATGAAACAATATTCTTCTCTAGACACCAGGCCTCAAAGACACCATTTACGAGCGTAGAGAGTCTGAGTTGACCCAGCTCTCGCCCCTTGTATTATGCTAACAACATTACTGGGGAGGCCCGAGGCCATCAGCCTGTTCCTTTCAGCGGCCAAGCTGTGAGTTGCCACAGTTCTGGACGTGGATGGAGAAGCTGCCCGTAGGCTTGAGTCAGCAGGTCCCTGTAGGAGAGCAGCTGCCATGGAGTCCCTGACAACAATGAGATTATTTCTGGGAACCACGGTTTCTGTGGCCACCTGGGGGCTATTAATATCAGGGAGAGGGCCCCCCTGCGTACATGTTCCAGCATCACCTGGATTAAAGGGACAGGTGGAAACGCATAATACAGCACCCTTGCTGGCTAGCCGTGGGCCAGGGCATCCGTCCCCATCGTTTTGTCTGTTTCCTTCAGTGAGAAGTACTGAGCGCAATGCGAGCTGGTTTTGTACACGAACAGATCGACGGATGCCCGCCCGAATCGTGACCAGACCTGGTCCACGATTCGTGGGTTCAGTCTCCATTCTGAGGCCAGTAGTGGTCATCTTGAGAGGGCATCTGCCCCGTGGTTTAACTCTCCCGGGATGTGTGTCGTTCTCAGAGACAAAATTCTGGAACTACACCATGTGAGCAGCCTGTGTGTCAGGCCGAGGAGGGTTCGGAACCTCGTCCCCCCTCCCAGTTGATGTAGGACACTGCTGTCTTGCTATCCGATTTTATGAGGACGTGCTGTTTTGTGATCAGCCCCTTTTTGTAAAAGAGCTTTATTGACAGATAAACAGCCTTTAATTCCAGCAAGTTGATGTGGAGCATTGCATCCTGTTTTCTCCAGAGCCCTCAGGTGTTCTAGTTCCTGCAAACTGCTCTTCATCCTCCCAGCGAAGTGTCTGTCATGATTACCACACGAGTCAGGACTCGTCCCAGCGGGACACCTGCAGTAAACACTGAGGGATCCCTCCAGGGTTCCAGGGCTGACAGACATTCTTGGCTGATCAAAATCCTCCCTGCCCGCCTGAGGTGGGCAGGACGTGTTTGTTTGTTTAGCCAAATTCGCAGAGCACGCATTTTCAGCAACGTTTGGGACACACAGGGAATGGCAGGTGCCAGTAGGCCCAGAAGACGTTGGCAGAGTTTGAGGGACACTCTCTGACCCAGCTGAAATCGTGCCAGGCAGAGGCGTATTGAAGAAACCCTCTCCTCTGAAAGCCATGCTCTGTACATGATGGTGTTGATCTGTACGCCCAGAAATACGGTAATCTGTGATGGAGTCAGATCGCTTTTCTGCAGATTTAAAACGAAGCCCAGAGCCTCCAGGTGCGTCATCACCATGTGTGTGTGCAACTGGGCTTGTGCTCTGCTGCTGGCGAGAATCAGAATGTCGTCCAAATAATTCAAAATTCGGACCCCTGACCCTTGAGGGAGGTCAAAGCTGCGTCCAGGCACTTTGTGAAAGAGCGTGGAGCGGTTTTTAATCCGAAAGGTAAATCCTTGTATTCGTAAGCTTTCCCTTCGAACACAAAACGTAGATATTTTCTGTGTCTCTTCCAGATGCTCATGCTCACATGGAAGTAGGCGTCTTTCAGATCCACCGTGCATGTGTAGTCTCCTGCTCTCACAGACTGGAGTACTTGTCTCAGTGTAAGCATTTTGAACCTGTAAGTTGTTATTCTCTTGTTCAAAGCTCTGAGATCCAGTATCGGTCTCAAGGTTCGGTCCCGTTTGGGCACGAGAAAATATTTGCTGTAGTGGCCAGTGTTCATGTCTCGTTTTGGAAGAACACGGATCACACCTTTCTGCAACATTGCTGTTATTTCCTCCCTCAAGACGTGTGCACGTTCTGGGTTTATATCTGACTTTAGCACCCCTGTGAACGGTGGCGGCCGCTTGCGGAACTGCAGGCTGAGCCCGTGACGTACAGTTGACATGACCCACGTGTTTGGTAGACACACCCCCCAGGCCTGCGCATGCGCTAAGAGCCTCAGAGGCATGTTTATTGCGGGCGGGGGAGCATCTGACCCCCCTCGCTCGACCCTGAGCAAACTGACCTGCCCGTACGTAGACGTCGTGTAGTCTTCCTGTTCCAGACTGACCCCAGATGTCCAGCTGCGGTTCATTATCTGACCTGACACCCTATGCTGCACAAGGGAGGAGGGGTGCTTGCCCTCTCCCCTTATTGTGACTGTTTTCATAAAAATGGGTTGTTGTTGTCCCTGTTTTTTTTGTTGTCAAGAATCAGGGCAGTTTGTGCTTCTGGTACTTTATTTTTGTGTTTCTAAGAACAGAAATTTGTCTTTTTTACACACATGTCAGAAACATTTTGTTTTGAGCACACATGAACGTCACCAGCTTTTCGTAGTTTTTTACAAATAAAGTCTGGGATTAAATGTCTTGGTTCCCGTACCCCGTGGGCAGACGAACCTGCAAAACTGTGGAACGGGCCCGCTTCGTCAGGCCCGCTTCTGCCTCCCATCCCGGTTCACAGAGGAAGTCCTCGGCGGAACCGCTTGGCGAGGAACGAACCTGTTCCTGCTCCAGGACTGACCGGCCTGAGATGGACCTGCTACGGGTCTCTGCCGCTGCTCCCCGTCGTAAGCTGGTCTTTTCTGCAGGGGACGGCGTGTGGCTGAGCGGTGACGTGGGTGCGCGACTGCGGGGGTCTGCTCCCGCTGGTGTTTCGGGGGGGGGAGGCCTTTCTCGGCATCCCCTCTCGCAGCGCTTCAGCCTGATTCCTTCGTTGCTCCAGCTTGCTCTGGATGCGCTCCAGGGCTCCCCCGAAGAGTCCCGTCGGCTCTATCGGGTGGTGAAGGAAGGGGTAACGTTGACCTTCTGGCAGGTCCGTCAGAGTGAGCCACAGGTGGCTCTGGGCGATGACCACTTCAGCCATGCCTCTCCCTTGAGCTATGGCTGCAGTCCCCATCATGGAGAGCACAAAGTCAGTTGCCCTGCGGGCCTTCTCCAGGATGTCAGTCGCCATTTTTTGTTTGCAGTTACCTGAAGCTCCTGAAGCTTCTCTGCCAGGTACGCTTGCATCAAGGCCGAAGCATTCAACCAGCCGGCCGCGAGGCCCTGAGTTCGGTAGCATTTCTCGAGCTGTGCAGCCGAAGCGCGGCAGGCTTTGCTGGGCAGAGTTGGTTTTGCGCCTGACGTCCTGGGGGCCAGGTGAGCCGCCAGTGTGTCCTCCATCTGTGGGACGTTGGCGATTCCTGCTGCCTCCATTCTGGCGACGTCAAGGAACTGAGAGAGCGGCAGAAACATGGGAGCTCTGGTTTCGGCCCAGTTGCGACTGAGCTCCGAGAGAAAATCAGGGAAAATCGGCATCCTGTGTCTCATGGCCGACTGCTGCTTCGCGTAGAAGTAGGTGCCCGCCAACCTCGTTACCTGTTGGCAAGGTGGGGGTTCTGGCCAGGCGATCTGTAGCACGCCCGTTGCTCTTCGACACAAGTCGAACAAGGCGGGGATGGACGCGTCCGTCTCTGGCAGGGCTGCCGTCGGGTTCTGGGGGAATTCTTCATCTTTCCCTTCGTCCTCGTTGTCGGCTTCTTCGTCCGAAATCTCCCCTGAGGCCGTTAGTGAGAGTTTGTCTACGTTAATCAGGCCTTGTGTGTCAAACTCAGCCGTCGAGTCCCCGACGGGTGCCGCCATGTCCATACTGTCCCCCCATTCGACCTGTCCACTGTCCTCCAGATCAATGTTCTCGAGCTCCGGTGTGGGAGTGAGCAGCTCTGTGAGGTCCGGGTCCCGTGTTGATGCGGTGCCGCCCATGGCCTTGGCCACAATGTCCATGCGACACTTCCTCACAGCTTCTGTCATCTGGCTGCAGTGTGGACAGGAGTCGGGGGATTCCAGCGCTGTCTTAGCGTGCAACATCCCCAGGCAGACGGGACAGGCCTCTTGGGTGTCCGTTGCCGAGAGGGAGTAGCCACAGCCGCTGGGGCAGGCTCGGGAGCTGGGGCTCGCTGGCCTACTGGTCCTTTTAGCATTTTTCACTTTTCGCTTCCCTTTCTCAGGCGCCATGGCTGAGAAAGTCAAGCTTGTTAGCTGTACTAATGTTGTCCGAAGACGTCTCCTTCGTCGCATCGCTTTTGCTGGCTAGCCCGCTACTTGTTAGCTACTTGTTAAACTCTCAGTAAATTTGTAAAAAATACAGCACTTTTTTGTATTTTTAGATGAAAGTGTGTTAGCTAACCATTTGGAAACACGTTTCTGAGCATGTTCATGAACTAGTATGAACGTTTTTGATGAAAAAGGACCCCAGTCACTATCGGGTCCCAAAGCTCTCCTAGGACAGCTTTGTGCATTCCTTCATGAAGAGACTGCTGCAGTCAGAGGGTCGAGCTGTGGCTGCCTGTGCTCTGCAGTAGAGGTGGAAAAAGTGCTAAAATAAGTAAATTTTACTTGAGTACAAGAAACGTTATTTGTGTAAAAATATACTCAAGTAAAAGCAAAAAGTGAGTCAGTAAACAGAGCTGTGGTGAGTTCAATTTCATCTTAAAACTTTTTCTGTTTGATTCCATTTCTACTGAGACCCAAACAGAAAAATCAGACTTGAGCAACATTTACATGATTTCATAGTTTCACTTGCTGCTGCTTTAAGGTTTTAAAGAGATTATCACATGAGATAAATTAAATGTTCCTCTTTCATTGTAAAGTGACTCAGTTCACTACATTTAGAAACCAATACAGGGAACTGAGAATCTTCACCAGCACAATACAGTACAATGTTGGTGTTTCCATTTACAAGTTTAACCCCAATACTGTGTTTACTATTGGATATACAGTATTTTCATTAGATAATTTAATATAATAAATAAAGGTTATGGATTCTTTTTTTATTTTTTTTGGAGAATATACAGAACTATTTTTTTAAAACTAATTGACATAAAACTCACCAAACATGAACAATGTGCTGTAAAACTTGAATCAAACAGGCTCACATTTTCAAGTTTGCACCCTAAGCTGCAGTTAGACAACAACAACATTAAAAATTAAATAATAATAATAATAATAATAATAATAATAATAATAATAATAATAATAATAATAATGTAATAATAATAATAATAATAATAAAATATATATTTATTTATTCATTATTCCCCCCCCACACACACACACACACACTTTTTTTTCTTCTTCTTTGACCTGATTGACCTACCCTTTTTCACTGATGGCTAGTAATTTTACTGGGACATGATTTTGCAACACAGCTGATAAAAAAAAAGAAAAAAAAGCAACTAACCACCGGTACATGCCACCTTTAAAGCAACCACCGTAACTACATGCCACCTTTATTCTACACACTTCATGCATTTCAGTGCTCTTCCCATGTGGATAACATTAAAGGGGACAAAGGGTGCATTAAAGTAAAGGCTTTATTTAAACAAAAATGGTCAAACTGTCAGCAGTGGGAACCAGATTAAGTGCTTTGGCTGGATTAACGTCAGGGATTATAAATGCTCTGGATTTGTGATTTTCCATTGGGGCAGAACATGCATGTTTTATTTATTTTCTATATTTCATCTTGGGTTGGGAGATGTCAGCTGGTACAGGGTTTTAGTCGAGAAGGTTATTCATTGAAGGTCATAATTTATGTCTGATCTGATTGTATTACCAGGACTTTAATCATATAAAAAGCACCATTCCTTGAAGGAATGATTATCACCCATCATCTTTCATGCCAGACTTCATGCTAAGATCATCATATTATAAAAGGGACATTTATAGCTATTTTGGTCCAACATTTTAAATGACAATACACATTTTATGAGATCTTGATGTTAGCTTTCAGAGTGTTGAGGATGATTGTTTCTACCACACCCAATTTTAGCTCAGGATCTGAGAGTTTGATCTGAACCACTCCAGTGGTTCACAAAATATTAACAGACAGAGCTGACTCTAATAGTTACAACTATCCAGCTAAGTGTAAACTCAGCCTTATACTTGTAGATGCCAACATGTTAACAGCTCTTCTGTCTTTTACTTTGCTGACAAAAGAGGGTGATAGTGTAATACCTTCATTGTATTTGTTTAAAACTGCAAAGGCATTTTCTCCAGAATAACCATTCGGTAGACAATTTTAAACAAATATTTGTGTTCTTACGTACTAAACAAACACAAGTCACATTAAATACAGGTAGTCCCCGACTTACGATCGCCCTTACATACGAGGTCCCGGACTTACGAGCTGGCGAACGAGCAGTAAATTTGTAAAAAATACAGCACTTTTTTGTATTTTTAGATGAAAGTGTGTTAGCTAACCGTTTGGAAACACGTTTCTGAGCATGTTCATGAACTAGTATGAACGTTTTTGATGAAAAGCGAGTGTTTGTAGTAGCGCTAGCTTAAATTTTCCGACTTACGACCGAAAATCCGGACTTACGAGAACACGTGTTTCATGTTCCGAAGTACACATTTTCGTCTTACGAGCGACTCGCAGGTACGGAACTCGCTCGTAAGTTGGGGACTACCTGTAACTTCCTCTGGACTATGCTAACTCAGATATTTGTAATAATTAGCTTTGCTGTTGACTGTAGAGTTCTTTAATGTGTTCTAAAAAGTTAGGTCTGGTCCTCTGGACATTCCAAAAAAAAAAAAATGTTTTGTTTTTTTGAATGTCCAGAGTACCAGACCTAACTTTTTTTTTTTAGATTTTTCTACCTGGATTATTGAGCATGCATCAGGATATCTTTAATGTGTTCTTCGCGTCAGTCATCCACAGCACCAATTCTGTCTGAGTCTTTGGAGCAAAGACTGAAACCATTTGCTAACAACAAAGTTCCCATCCAGTGTTTTGCTGCAGCCACTGTGCTTCCACTGCATTGCCTCACTTCAGTCTGTGACAAAGCTCTTTAAGTGGTGTACCTACGTTTCCGTCCACATCTGTGGTCAGCCTTGGAGGTTGTCTGTGCTGAAGGGTATCTCCAACGGGACTGAGTCTGTCTCTGGTGCCCAAGTCAGCCATCCAAAGAAAAAAAAGGACATTTGATCAGCTGCTGTGTGTGTGTTGCATAGTGTTTTTGTGCTACTCCCCCTTTTTCAGCATGTAGGAGCAAACCAACAACATCCTTGGTCCAAAAGAATTATCCTATTTTCACTTGTTTGGATGTAACTGTGATCATGCAGCTGAGTCCATCAGGGTTGCCAGATAAACATAAATATGTTTTATTGCTCCCTCCTTTTCTGTATGCATATTCCCCAAACACAACACACATCTCATCTTGCAATATCATCAGCATGTGACAGTTTGGGTCCAAATGCAATAAGTTAAAAGCAACAGTACAAAAGTTAATCATTACTTATCTGGCAACCCTGCCTGGCATGGAAACTGCAGCATTTCCATTTAAACCAGCTGCTCTTTTTTTAAACGTGTGCAGCAACATAGACTCGCTCTCCCTTCAGAAAAGCCGCCTGCAGGCTTCAGGGCAGCTCTGACACAGTTTGACGGGCCGCTCCTGTCCTTGATCTTGTCCAGTCATGAACTTCAGCACAAACAGACGGAGGGAACATCTTCACCTCCAACTTCACTTGAGGATATATACAGTATTTATATATATATAATTTCCCTGGAGACCAGAGGTGTAAGTTAACAATTAACATGGCAATAACTGACTTTTTTTCTCTCACAGGGAGAAGCTCTTACCATTAATAACTGAGCACAGAAGAAATGAAAGAAGAAAAAGGTAAGAATTTTTTATTTATTTAGCTAAATGTAATTGCACTGCACACTTTGTTAATTCATTTTAGCACATTTTCACACTGCATACATATATTGATGATTAGGTGTGTCATAAAAATCTGTTCTAAATAGACACATACATCAAACCTTTCAAAGCCACACACTATTTGGCTAAATTTGAGCATTTTCTTGAAAGTTTAAAGACCGTGTAAAGTGAATTTCAATATTTTCTTCAATAAACATTATAAATGTCATAATTGTAATCTTGTAAATGAGTAAAAAGTCTCAAAATTGTAGCTCAATTAATTTTGGAGTTATAGAGCAAACTGTGTATAAAGATATTTCTGTTTCAGGATTTTTTAGGCGTGTTTTAAATGTGACCGAGTTTCGTCACGCGGTCTTCTTAAGTATAGCCCCACCCCCTGCAGCTCCAGCCGTATAAATTCGCCTCGGTGGAGCCGTTCACTCGCGAATCGCAGATAGCATCAGATAGCAATAGCATAGATATTTTGTTCATTGTTAGCTAGCTAATCAATTATGCCTCGTTCGTGCATCTTCCCTGGATGTCGCAATGGTCAGGGCACCCGTACAAATCATAACGTGTTTTTATACCGCGTGGTTTTATACTGAGTATCTGTAATGCCTGGATAGGTCAATGGAAAAGCGTTCGCCTTCCGTCCCAAACCTTATGGGTTCAATTCCCGCATGGTACAACTTTTTTTTATTTTTTTTATTCATTCCAGATTAAAAACACACAAGAAAACTATTTACAAAAACAGCGTAACTCTTGGAAAAAGTAGCTGCTGTTACAGACAGAACTCAGATAAAAACAGAGCAGGTTTACTGGCTCTGCTCCTGTCTGCCTCTCCACACACAGCTCAGCTGCAGGCCGCAGTACTGCGCTGAAACCACGCCCACGCGCTGACACGCCCCCACAGTTTCAGACCAAGGGAAAATTATGTTTTTTCATGATTTTTGAGACTTAATTTTATAAGGAAAACAATGTTTTTAATCAGTCAGATTTATATGGGTGATTAATAACACATATTTATGCCATGTGACAAACTAAAAACACACATTTAATTTCACTTTACACGGTCTTTAAGTCTTATAATTAAAAACAAGACAACGGTTTGTAATTGATTTTAATCAGAGTAGAACATTGTCTATTGTTTATTAAATCTAACAATAAAGTGGAATATCGTTTAGACAACTGCCTTTTTTTGCTTTAAAGACCGTGTAAAGTGAAATTAAATGTGTGTTTTTAGTTTGTCACATGGCATAAATATGTGTTATTAATCACCCATTTAAATCTGACTGATTAAAAACATTGTTTACCTTATAAAATTAAGTCTCAAAAATCATGAAAAAACATGATTTTGCCTTGGTCTGGAACGCTAGGGGCGTGTCAGTGCGTGGGCGCGGTTTCAGCGCATGCTGCGCTCGTGTCCAGCCCCTGCCCTGAGCTGACTGTGTGGAGACTGGAGAGGCAGGCAGCAGAGATCCAGTAAACCTGCTCTGTTTTTATCCGAGTTCTGTCTGTAACAGCAGCTACTTTTTCCAAGAGTTACGCTGTTTTTGTAAATAGTTTTCTTGTGTGTTTTTAATCTGGAATGAATAAAAAAAAAAAAAAAGAGTTGCACCATGCGGGATTTGAACCCGTGGGCTTTGGGACGGAAGGCAAGCGCTCTAACCATTGTCCCAACCAGGCATTACAGATACTCAGCATAAAACGACGCAGTATAAAAACATGTTATGATTTGTACGGGTGCCCTGACCATTACGACATCCAGGGAAGATGCACGAACGAGGCATAATTGATTAGCTAGCTAACAATGAACAAAATATCTATGCTATTGCTATCTGATGCTATCTGCGATTCGCGAGTGAACGGCTCCACCGAGGCGAATTTATACGGCTGGAGCTGCAGGGGGTGGGGGCTATACTAATGAGGACCGCGTGACGAAACGCGGTCACGTTTAAAACACGCCTAAAAAATCCTGAAATAGAAATATGTTTATACACAGTTTGCTCTATAACTCCAAAATTAATTGAGCTACAATTTTGAGACTTTTTACTCATTTACAAGATTACAATTATGACATTTATAATGTTTATTGAAGAAAATGTTGAAATTCACTTTACACGGTCTTTAATGAGTTGCTGCAGCTCAGTGGTCGGTGCCACGGTCCTGTTATCCTGAGGCTGCAGGTTGGAGCCCAAATTGTATCAGGAAGTGTGTCAAGTGTAAAACAATCGACTAATCTTTTATGCAAATTTGCTTGCTATGACACCCCCTGCAAGGGGAAGTAGCTGAAAGAAAAATGACAAATAGAAGGAATCACAGTTAGAAAACATTTTGGAGGATTCTGGGTGGGAAGTCAGTTTAACCTCTGCACTGAAAAAAAATTAAAAAAAAACCGCTGTAAGATTTTAGCTACTATAAGGTTTAGTCATGACACAACTGATAGTAACTGATTTTAATCAGTTATAATCAGCATGCTTAATAATAATAATAATAATAATAATAATAATGAATTCCATTTATAATGCACTTTTCATTAATAAAAATCTCAAAGTGCTACAAAGTGTAACAAAGCAAAGATCAAAATAAAACAAGTGATAAAATCAAATAAAATCAATAATAATATCGACTAAGATCAAAGATAAAATCATGTGGATGCAGATTAGGCTTGCTTAAAAAATAAATAAAATAAAACAAGTGATAAAATCAAGTAAAATCAATAATGATATCAGCTAAGATCAAAGATAAAATCATGTGGAGGCAGAATAGGCTTGCTTAAAAAGAAAAGTCTTTATGCTGCTTTTAAAGTCAACCAGTGACTGTGGAGCTCTCAGGTCGTCAGGGAGGGAGTTCCACAGGCGGGGGGCAGCCACACAGAATGCTCGGTCTCCCATGGTCCTCAATTTGGTCCGAGGAATATGAAGGAAATTACTGTTCTGTGATCGTAGAGACCGGGTGGATGAATATGGTGCAAGAATGTCCTTTAGATAGTCAGGTGAAGTGCCGTGCAAGCATTGATGGGTAATGAGAGCAGTTTTGTACTGAATTCTGTAGGTGACAGGAAGCCAATGGAGGTTATGGAGAATGGGTGTAATATGTTCAAATTTACGAACTCTCAACAGAATCCTTGCTGCACTGTTTTGAATGTATTGAAGTTTCTGAAGGTTTTTGCCAGGGATACCAATAAACAGGGAGTTGCAGTAGTCGAGCCTGGAGGAGACAAAGGCATGGACGAGTTTCTCAGCATCAGGAAAAGTCAGAGATGGGCGAAGTCTGGAGATGTTTCGAAGATGGAAGAAGCAGGTTTTAAACAGATGCTTAATGTGATTTTCAAATGTAAGATGAGAGTCCATTTTTATTCCAAGATTTGTAACAGAGGTGGAGAGGGGGATGTCTTGACCAGAGAAGGAGATTGTTGTTAAAGTTGATGTTTGTATCTGGTGAGGGGTGCCAATCAATATGGCCTCAGTCTTCGAGCAGTTTAATTGAAGAAAGTTCTGATTCATCCATGCCTTTATTTCCTCCAGGCAGGCAGAGAGAACAGTGAGTGAAGACGGAGATAGGGATGATGATGATGTTCCAGTCCTGATGTAAAGCTGTGTGTCGTCGGCATAGCAGTGAAAAGAAATGTTGAACTGATTAATAATTTGACCTAAAGGCAGCATGTAGAGGGAAAACAGCAGGGGCCCCAGAACTGACCCCTGAGGGACACCACAGGAGACACCGACTGTCTGGGAAGTGGCATTGCCAAGGCTAACACATTCCAGCCTATTGGAGAGGAAAGAATTGAACCAGTCCAGGACAGTGTCACAGAGACCGACCTCCACATGAAGACGGTGGAGGAGGATACTATGGTCCACAGTGTCGAAGGCTGCAGTGAGGTCAAGGAGGACAAGGATGGAGGGAGAACCAGTGTCAGCAGCCATGAGGACATCATTTGTTACTCTCAGCAGTGCAGTCTCAGTACTGTGAGCTGCTCTGAATCCAGACTGGAACTTCTCATACAGAGAGTGTTGCTGTAGGTGGTCCTGCAGCTGAGCAGCAACTGTTTTCTCCAGCACTTTGGACAGAAATGGGAGGTGGGAAATTGGGCGGTAATTAGAAAAAATGTCGGGATCCAAATTAGATTTTTTCAGAAGAGGCCTAATGATGGCAGTTTTTAGAGGCAATGGAACATGACCAGATTGTAGAGACTTGTTTATTATTTGTGTGATTAATGGGCTAATTGCAGAGTGATGGGATTTTATGAGAGACAAGGGGAAGGGATCCAGGGTGCAGGATGAAGGCTTCATTTTCTTGAGGATGGTCTCCACCTCACTCTGAACAACTTCATCAAAGCTGCTCAGGGTCCCAGAAAGCAGCTTAAAGTAGTAAAAGGCTGGCCTAACTCCAAAAATAGCTAACAGCAAATGGCTGGTTAAAAGCCAAAGTAGCTAAAGTGCATCTAAAGGTAACAACAGGTTAACCAAAGCAAAAAGTAGCAAAATCATAGCCAAAAGCTAAAAGTAGAGAAGTGGAAGCTATGAAATGAAAACAAAAAATATCAAGTATACTGGAGTAGATTATGAAGTAAAAAAAATTTGAAGGAATTAAAGAGATCAAAATGTTTTTCCATGGGGGAATAATTGTAAATAAAGTGAATTTTTTTGCTTAGTGGCACTGTGATGGACTTGCAACCTGTCTCTAGGGTGTACCCCGTCCCTCGCACAGTGATTGCTGCACATGGGCAACGGCGACCCCCGTGAACCAATATTGAAGAAGCGGGTACAGATAATGGGTGGATGGGTAGATGGATGGATGGGTTTGCATAGTATAAATATCAGAAAAAAAAAAAAGTCAGAGCACCACCTCTTGAATGAACCGAATATTTAGAGATATGAACGGCTAAAAAAGTTCAAAGTCTGCAGAAGTAGTTACTGTCAGGATGGCTCCCTCGGCTGGTCGGTTTCCATCCCTACATCTTTGGTCTTCCAGGACTACAGGTGTTTGGTGTTTAGGTGATTAGTTATGTCTGTATTTAAGTTAGCATTCTGGCCTTTGTGTTTGTCGGGTCATAGTTGTTTTTCCTTGATGTTTGGTGGAGCCATTAATCATTTCCACATCGTTTTGTAAGTAGCTGCACCATCAGCTTTTTGTTTTCATAATTAAAGTGTTTATTATTTTTACACTCTTCGTCTCTGAGTCCTGTCTGCCTGCACTCTGGGTTTGCTTGCTCCACCGGAACCGAATCTTGACAGTATGACCCGACCTCGAAACCGCAAGCCCCGTAGACGGAACAGCGGACCCGCTCAGCGGCTGACGGACGCGGCTCCGGGTCTGGACGAGCTGATAGTCATCCGCATGTTCGGATTCCGAACAGAAACCGTCGGGAGGGACCACAGCCCAGAGGTGGAGATTCTCTCATCCCCGCTACTGATCGAGGAGGAAGAACAAAGGAAGTTCGGAGGCGGCCGCATAGCTTTTTGGCCGTCTCCCTCCTACGTTCCAAAACTCCGATCGATGTGGTCCGACTCGGACGAAGATTCAGAACCAGAGGGGTTCTGGGCAGGTCCGGTACCGACTCTCAGTCCACGTCGCCGTCGGACTACATAAGTGGACATTTCCGAATTCCAACCCCGCCCACCTTCAATCTCTCCTCACCGACTGTCAAAAAAGCCGGGGAACTTTCAAAGGGGGGATGTCAGCCCATGTGCCGGGCCAGCTGACAGCGGTTCTGACGGGACTGAGGGAAGACTTTTGCTGAAGGAGGAAGCTGCACGCCCTTGCGTGCCTGCCGTGAGGGGGGAGGAAGTCAGCAGCTCCAGTGTTTTGTGGGAAAGATTGACCGCTGCTGAGGGAATCATTTCCTCATATACTGAAGCTGACAACAAAGACAGCTCGCTGGAGGCGTGGCAGTCGTTCGAGCAGGCGTGGAGAGAGAGGTGTGTGCTACGTTCACTATTGCTCGCTCGTGATCAGTCAGATTCACCTCCCAGCTCACCACCAGCTGATCACAGCTCCCCATCTTCATCAGCTTCTCCTCTGAGTTCACCCACAGCAGCTGCACCTCTGAGCTCACCCACAGCAGTTGCACCTCTGAGCTCATCCACAATAGCTGAACCTCTGAGCTCACCCACAGCTGGCCCAGGTTTCATTCCAGCTGCTCAGCCTGAGGCACCTCTCTGCACACCATCTACTTCATAGCTGAGTTACCAACTGTTGCATCTGGTACCGGGACTCACTCCAGCTGCACCATACTTGGCTCCGATGCCAGCGTCCAGACTGGCTCCCATGCCAGCGTCCAGACTGGCTCCCATGCCAGCGTCCAGACTGGCTCCCATGCCAGCATCCAGACTGGCTCCCATGCCAGCATCCAGACTGGCTCCCATGCCAGCGTCCAGACTGGCTCCCATGCCAGCACCCAGGCGGTTTCCTGTACCAACCGCCGATCAACCGGGTCCATCAGAAGCAGTGTCACTTTTTCTCTCCGCAGACACTGTTCCCGAGGTGGTCCTGGGTCCTGAGGTCCTCACTGCTCCATCTGAGGTCCTCACCCCATCGGAGGTCCTCGTCTCGTCAGGGGTCTTTGCCTCTGAGGTCCTTGCTCTTCCATTAGTGGTCCTCGTTCCTACTGAGGTCCTCCCTGCTGCAGAAGATCTGAGACCTGCCACTGGAGATCTGGGACCAGCTGCAGAAGACTCGGAACCATCGACAACAGACGTCCCATCACCTGATGTCTCGCCGACTATAGTCGTCCCATCGCCTGATGACTCGCTGACTGCAGACGTCTCGACGCCCGACTCGCCGACTGCAGACGTCTCGCCGACTGAAGCAGACATCTCGACGGCAGCCTAGCCGACTGAAGACGTCTCATCACCCATCTCGGCACCCAACGACGTCTCATCGCCCGTCTTGACACCTAACGACGTCCCATCGCCCGTCTCGGCACCCAACGACGTCTCATCGCCTGTCTCGGCGCCCAACGACGTCTCATCGCCCGTCTCGGCGCCTAACGACGTCTCATCGCCCGTCTCGGCGCCCAACGACGTCTCATCGCCCGTCTTGGCGCCCAACAACGTCTCATCGCCCGTCTCGGCTCCACCACTCGTCTCGTCGCCCGCAGCAGTGGCTCCACCACTCATCTCGTCGCCCGCAGCAGTGGCTCCACCACTCGTCTCGTCGACCGCAACAGTGGCTCCACCACTTGTCTCGTCGCCCGCAGCAGTGGCTCCACCACTCGTCTCGTCGTCCGCAGCAGTGGCTCCACCACTCGTCTCATCGCCCATAGCAGTGGCTCCACTACTCGTCTCATCGCCCATGCAGTGGCTCCACTACTCGTCTCATCGCCCGTAGCAGTGGCTCCACTACTCGTCTCATCGCCCGCAGCAGTGGCTCCACTACTCGTCTCATCGCCCGCAGCAGTGGCTCCACTACTCGTCTCATCGCCCGCAGCAGTGGCTCCACTACTCGTCTCATCGCCCGCAGCAGTGGCTCCACTACTCGTCTCATCGCCCGCAGCAGTGGCTCCACTACTCGTCTCATCGCCCGCAGCAGTGGCTCCACTACTCGTCTCATCGCCCGCAGCAGTGGCTCCACTACTCGTCTCATCGCCCGTAGCAGTGGCTCCACTACTCGTCTCGTCGTCCGCAGCAGTGGCTCCACTACTCGTCTCATCGCCCGCAGCAGTGGCTCCACTAGAGACCGCAGCAGTGGCTCCACGACTCGTATCATCGCCCGTAGCAGTGGCTCCACGACTCGTCTCATCGCCCGCAACGGGAGCTCCACATCTCACCTCATCGCCTGCAGCAGAGGCTCCTCAGCCCTTCTCCTTGCCTGCAACAGAGGCTCCACTACCCATCTCGTCACCTGCTACAGGGGCTCCACGACTCCTCTCGTCGCCCGTTTTTTTTATATTTTTTTTATTGAACCAAATTTTGACAATAGACCAAAAATATCATACAGAACAGAGTCCATTACAAGAAAGTAAAATAAAACAAAAAGCAAAAATTAAATAAAGATATAAGTAACAATGCAATAAACAATATCATACAGGGGTCTGATTATGAGACATAAAATTTTGAGAAAATAGTTCTTGTTTTTCTAAGCTTCTGATTATTCAAAGTAAGCTTTTCAATAGATGCAATGTATGTTTTTAAGTCAGATTCTTCAAAATTATTCCATGAGGGGCTTTTTTCACTCCATTTCATCTTGTGGACATAATATTTTGCTAAAATTACAATAAGATTAACTAAATATATCTCTTCTGAAGAGAAGTTTGAATTGTTGAAAATGAGCAAAATTTGTAATTTAGACAAAACAATATTTTTTCTAACTTTTGTTGTCAGGAAACGTTGTACATCTGACCAAAATAATACAACATGAGGACATTCTACAAACAAGTGTTCAATACTCTCACCTTCATTCTGACAAAAAGAGCAGTTGTTACTAACATCAGAGAAGAATCGACAAATGTTATCTTTAACTGGGTAATATCTGTGTATAACTTTGAATAAAAATTCTTTGATCTTATTGTTGAGTATATATTTATGAGGTAACAAAAAAATTCCATTCCATGTTTTTTTGCTTAAATAATCCCATCTATATTTACATATGGGAACTGATAAAGCCTCTAAATGACCTCTCGTCGCCCGTAGCGGCGGCTCCACGGCTCTCCTCATCGCCCGTGGCGGAGGCTCCATGGCTCATCTCTTCACCTGCTGCAGTGGCTCTCGCATCTCCGGGGTCCTTCCGGTCTTCAGGGTTCCTTGTTTCAGTCGGGGTCCTCACTTCTGCAAGGGGCTTCGTTCGTCGACCTATGGCCGTCCTAGGGGTCTTCTCTCCTCCGGTTGTGGTTCCTCCACTGGTCACGTGGGACCAGCCTCCTGATCATCCGCTGGCCCCCTGGCTGTTTGACGGTTGGTCGCTGGGCCGGCCCCTGGATCTGGCTGTTGGTGATGGGCGACCTCCTGGACGTCCTCCGGATCTGGCTGATGGTGATGGGCGGCCTCCTGGACGTCCTCCGGATCTGGCGGATGGTGTTGGCCCACCGTCCTGCCTGTTGCCTCCCTCCGCCCGCCCTTGTTCTTTTGAGGGGCATCTTTTGGGACGCCATATGGCGTCTGTGGGGGGGGGGTACTGTCAGGATAGCTCCCTCGGCTGGTCGTTTTCCATCCCTACATCTTTGGGCTTCCAGGACTACAGGTGTTTAGGAGATTAGTTATGTCTGTATTTAAGTTAGCATTTTGCCCTTTGTGTTTGTCGGGTCATAGTCATTTCTCCCTGATGTCTGGTGGAGCCATTAATCATTTCCACATCGTTTTGTAAGTAGCTGCACCGTCAGCTTTTTATTTTCATAATTAAAGTGTTTATTATTTTTACACTCTTCGTCTCTGAGTCCTGTCTGCCTGCACTCTGGGTTTGCTTGCTCCACCGGAACCGAATCGTGACAGTTACCGGTAGAAATAAAATTATGGGGAAAAAAACCCCAAGTAAAACAATACTGTAGTGTGAATGCTGAATCAGCACGTCTTACCATACTATACTCTACCATTTTATTTATAAAGCACTTTAAATAGCGACAAGGCCAATCAAAGTGCTGTACAAACAAACAAACAACAGGCAACACACACAATGAAGTAAAAAAAAATAGACATAAGAACATTGCAGATTATAAATAAAACGACCAAACACAGATCAGCTGGTGTTGAAAACAACAGAATACAGTAGTAATGGGTCTTTAAACGGGATTTGAAAACCGAGAGGGAGGGGGCCTGTCTGATAAGCAGAGGTAACTCGTTCCAGAGTCTTGGGCCTGCTACAGAGAAGCCTTGTCACCTCTGCGCTTAAGACGAGTTCCTGGAACTCTTAAAAGTACCTGGTCCGCTGACCTCAGAGCACGTGGTGGGACATATGGGTGTATCAAATCAGAGAGATAGGCGGGGGCGAGACTGTTCAGCGATTTGTAGACATACAGGAGAATTTTGAACTGGATTTGAAGATGAACCGGTAGCCAGTGCAGGGAGGCCAAGACTGGTGTAATGTGCTCTCTTTTGCCTGTACGTACTGGTTAAAAATCGGGCTGCTGCATTCTGGACCAGTTGTAATCGTGCAATGGTGGTCTGACTGATACCAAACAGGAGTGAATTGCAGTAATCAAGCCTAGATGTAATAAATGGGTGAATTAGTGTCTCCAGGTTATTTTTGGACAATACTGTATAGGCTTCAGCTTAGCCAGTCACCTCAGCTGGAAAAAACAGGATTTAACGATCATATTTACATGGCTGTTGAGTTTCATGGAAGGATCCATTATCACTCCCAGATTTGTGACTTTTTGTTTTTCAGACGGGGTAGAGCGGAAAGGTTGATGCAGTGGTTCGAGATTGTGTCATATGGAGGGAACAACATGGCTTCAGACTTCTTATCATTAAAACTTAAGAAATTTAAAGCCATCCAGTCCCTGATGTCACCCAGGTAGTCGTGCAGAGGTTGAATAGAGCATGTACCATTGTTTCTTAGGGGGAAGTAAATTTGACAGTCATGGGCGTAGAAGTGGAAAGGTAAGTTGTGTTTCCGGAAAATAGCACAGAGTGGCAGTAGGTATAAGGAGAATAGGAGAGGACCCAGGATGGACCCCTGCGGAACCCCCCATTTAAGTGCCGCCACTGCAGAACTAAAATCGTTGATGGAAACACAAAAGGATCTGTCAGAGAGGTAGGACCTGTACCAATTGAGGGCTGACCCTGTGATGCCCACCCACTGCTCCAACCTAGCAATAAGGATCTCATAGTCGATGGTGTCTAAAGTGGATGTGAGGTCCAATAGGACAAGCAGCACAGAGTCACCAGTGTCTGTGGATAAGAAGATATCATTAAAAACCTTCAGTAGGGCAGTTTCAGTGCTGTGTAGAGATTTGAAGCCAGATTGGAATAACTCAAGGATAGTGTGATCCTCCAGGAAGCACTTCAACTGGGACTCAACTATTTTCTCTAGAAGTTTAGATACAAATGTCTTGCTCATGGTACAGAAAAATGCATGCACACAAACACACAGATGGCTTCACTTCAGACAACTTTGTTCACAGCGTCTGAAAACCCATCTTCCTTTGTTTCTGGGAGGATGAGGACTCCAGTTAAAAACAATAAACTTAGGGATGCACAATATTGCATTTTTGGCCAATATCCGATATACCGATATGTTTTTTTTTTTTTTCATTTATAGATGGCCTCCCTTCACACCTTATAGCCATCCTCTCACTCCAATATGTATTTTTTTTAATAGAGAGAAAGAAAGAAAAGAGAAAGTGAGACAACAAAACAACAATTATCCACAAAAAGAGCACAAGGCAAACACACCAAACCTCCGTCCACAATCCTGCAAAGCACATGACAGAACACAGCAACGAAACATACAAGCATAAAGACTGATAATATTCATGACCTTGCAGTAGATTTCTATAAATACACATACCCATACCTACAAATATATATACAGTATACATACATATATATTTATATTCATTTATATACCCATCTACATATATCTACATATACATCCCTGCATCCATTTGTGTGTGGTTGTGAGCATGCATAAGTGAATAAGGTTCCTCCAATAGAACATTTAGTAGCGATTGTGAAGCATCAGAGATCCGTCCCCCCAAAGCCCGAGACAGACGAAGGGGCGATCAAAGCCCAAGACCCCAGGAAGGACCCCGAGCCCAGAGTCCCCAGGACCACCCGAACAGGACGAGCCACTCGTCCACTCCCCAGATCCGACCAAGTGGAAGAACCGGACGAACCCCACCAGGGACCACACACAATGACCCCCCGGGGTCAACAGCGACAATACACAGGCCCCCGCCGGAGCCCGCTGCACCGACGTAGCCCCAGGGCCGGTCACCGAGGCTCGGGCACCGGGGACGCCCATCCCTCAGGTCCAGACCTGACAGGACCAGAGGACCCGAGCCCCACCAGGCAGCCACCAGGCCGAGCTGACAAACGCCCAAGCGCCCAGCCCCAGATAGTGAGGGCCCCAAGCATGCCCGCAGGCAGAGGAACACCCACCAGGGGGCCACGTGGCAGGAACGCGACACTAGGTAGTTTCCCTTTCTGCATCATGGTTGAGATCTCGTCTCTTAGGACATGAGCACGGTCTGGGCTGATGGAAGATTACAGCACCCCCGTGAAGAGAGGTGGTCGCTTGAAGAACTGCAGCCAGAGACCCAGGATGACAGTGGACATGACCCACGTGCCTGGTTTGCATGCGTTCCAGGCGCCAGCATGTGCACTCAGTCTGAAAGGCATGTATATTCTGTGATGTTTGTGTGTCAAGGGGAAGGGAGGGGGGAGAGTGGTCCCCTCCCGTTCGCCCTCCAGCGGACTTGCCTGTCCCTTTGCGGTACCCGGAGTGTCTGTCTGTTGTAGACAGACCTCTGGCCTCCTGCAGGGACTCATTGTCTGCCCTGACTGTTCGTGTCTCATTAGGGTCAGGGTTGCCATGTGTGAGTGCTGCACCCCCTCCCTTTATTGATACGCTTTGCATAAAAAATGTGTTTTTTGTATGTTTTTTTAGTCGACCCACAGGACACTATGTGTTTTCTGAGACTTTATTGCTGTGCTTAAAGAACAATTACCGTAGTCTTTTTTACACACATTTGAGTGATTTTTGTGTACACATTCATTCAACCTTTATTTAAACAGATAAAAGGTTGAATGAATGTGTGCACACATGATTTACACCAGAAAAATGTGGCTTTTTACACACAAAGTCTGGCTTTAAAAGTTCGGTCTCCCCTTTGTCCATGTGGGTGGGAGCACCTGAAAAATAGCGAGGCTGTCCTGCATCAGGCCGACTTCTGCTTTCGGTCCCTGTTCGTTAAGGAGGACCTCAGTGGGCCCGCCTGACGTGGAACAAATCTGTGCCTTGCCAAGGCTTGGCCAGCCTGGGACGGCCCTGCGGTGGGCTTCGGCCGTTGCTCTCCATTGAGCGCCGGCCGTTTCTGTGGGGGACGGCGTGTGGCCGAGTGGTGACGAGGCTGCGTGCCCTTGTGTCCACTAGCGTCTCTGGGTTGCATGAAAAGCTTTCTGGGCATCCCCTCACGCAAAGTCTCCTCCTGTTTCCTCCTCTGTTCCAGCCTGCTCTGAATCCTTTCAAGAGCACCGCCTAAAAGCCCCGTGGGCTCGATGGGGTGATGGAGGAACGGGTTCCGCTGGCCCTCTGGCAGGTCCATGAGCGTTAGCCACAAATGGCGCTGAGCGATGACAATCTCGGCCATACTCCTCCCCTGAGCAATGGCGGCTGTCCCCATGAGGTGAAGAACAAAGTCTGTTGCCTTGCGGGCCTCCTCCAGAACATCGACCGCCTTCTTTTTGTTGGAGGTCTGCTAGAGCTCCTGAAGCTTCTCCGCCAAGTAGGCTTGCATCATAGCTGAAGCGTTCATGGAACGGACCGCAAGGCCTTGTGCTCTGTAACACTTCTCGAGCTGCGAGGCCGACATGCGGCAGGCCTTGCTAGGCAAAGTTGGTCTGGAGCCCTAAGTCCTGAGGGCTAAATGGGCCGCCAATGTGTCCTCCATCTGGAGGATGTTGGCCATGCCAGCCGCCTCCATTCTGGCAACGTCCAGGAACTGGGAGAGAGGCAAAGTCATTGGAGCCCTAGGTTCAGCCCAGGTGCGAGTCAGTTCCGTCTGGAAGTCAGGAAAAATAGGCATCCTGTGCCTCGTGGCCGACTGCTGCTTGGCGAACCAGAAGTTCCCCGCCAACCTCGTTACCTGTTGTCGAGGGGGGATTCTGGCCAATTAATCCGTAGCGCATCCGCTGATCTGCGACACAGCTCGAACAGAGCGGGGACAGACACATCAGTCTCTGGTTGACCTGAGGCGGGGTTCTGGGAGAAGTCCTCGTCTTCCCCTTTGTCCTCGTTGTCGGCTTCGCCATCAGTTAGCTCACCCAAGGCTGTTAGCAAGAGCTCATCTGCTCGTAACAAGTTCCTCATGTCAAACTCAGTGGTGGAGTCCCCGAGGGGGGCCACCATGTCCATGTTTCCTCCCCAGTCGGCTTGACCGCTGTCTTCCAGTTCAACAGCCTCAAGCTCCGCAGTGGGAGTGAGCGTTTCAGTGAGGAACGGTTCCCGCGCCGTTGTGGCGCCGCCCATGGCTTTGACCACAAAGTCCATGCATCTCCGTCTCTCGGCCTCACGTAGCTAGTTGCAGTGAGGGCAGGACCCGTGGGAG
>JBBPBX010030490.1:0-27716 GCA_038048925.1 Garcialebias charrua
TATATATACTGTAATATATATATACTATAATATATATATATATATATATATATATATAATATATATATATATATATGCACTTAAAAGGCTCCAATTAATTAAGAACTTTGTTTTATAAATTTAATAGACCATCTATAATGTCCATATTTTTAACACAATTTCCAGTTTACTGTACACTGTATTCTAAAAAAAGAGAAGAAAATGTCCTTACTTTTATGGAAGGGGTGTTGCAGGGGAGGGAGAAAGGCTTATTGGGAGGGACTTGCAGAAGTTGCAGGTGAGTGAGGAGGGGCAAGTGAGTGAGGAAGGGCAGGTGAGTCCAAAATGGCAGCTGAGGTGGAGGGGCAAGTGATGCAGAAGGTGATGTTGATGCTGGTGCAGGTGAGTGAGGAGGGGCAGGTGAGTCCAAAATGGCAGCTGAGGTGAAGGGGCAAGTGATGCAGAAGGTGATGTTGATGCTGGTGCAGGTGAGTGAGGAGGGGCAGGTGAGTCCAAAATGGCAGCTGAGGTGGAGGGGCAAGTGATGCAGAAGGTGATGTTGATGCTGGTGCAGGTGAGTGAGGAGGGGCAGGTGAGTCCAAAATGGCAGCTGAGGTGGAGGGGCAAGTGATGCAGAAGGTGATGTTGATGCTGGTGCAGGTGAGTGAGGAGGGGCAGGTGAGTCCAGAAAGGCAGCTGAGGTGGAGGGTACTGGTGATGCAGAAGGTGCTGGTGAGTGAAGAGAGACAGGTGAGTCAGGAGAGGCAGCCGAGTTATATATAAAAAAAGAAATAAAATAAAAAAGAAAATAAAAAAGTCCTTACCTTTATGGAGGGGCAGGTGATGCAGAAGGTGCTGGTGAGTGAAGAGGGACATGTGAGTCAGGAGAGGCAGCCGAGTTATATAAAAAATAAAAATAAAAATGTTACCTTTATGGAGGGGCAGGTGATGCAGAAGGTGCTGGTGATGCTGGAGGGTCAGGTGATGCAGAAGTCGCTGGTGGTGCTGCTACAGGTGAGTGAGGAGGGGCAGGTGAGTCCAGAAAGGCAGCTGAGGTGGAGCTCCCTGATCTGCTATACTCTTGGGCACGCGCCCAGCCTGAGCAAAGACAAACGCTTAATAAATTACTGTCAAATTCAGAATACAGTTTAATGTGTAATATAATCTTAATTTAATCTTTAATCTAAATAAATGGCATTCTTTACAATAAATAAACTATACTAACAATAATAAAAATCTTAATAAATACAATAACAGTCAGAACCAGAACAATAAGCAGCAACAAAATGTTTACAATCTAACTAATCAAGTTTTTAAGTTTTTGTCCAAAAAGACCAACTTGTCCACATTTTCTGCTAAAAGCACAGATCTAGTTGCAGTGAATTTCTCCAGCAGTGGAGAAAATTATCTTAATAACAACAGTAGCAGCAGTGTGGCTGTATTTTTCCTCATTACTCACAACAAGCTCTTCTTGGACCTGGTCCCACCTGTCCCTGGAAAAGTTCAGAGTTCAGTCATCACAGACATCTTTGCTGCAGGTGATCTGGCAAATTTCCCTGAAGCGGAAGAAGTCAACTGCTATCTCTGTCCCAGACTGAAAAAAAAACACAAAGAGAAAGAAGCTCAGAGGTGACAGGGCCTTCTCAGTTGCAGGTCCAAGACTGTGGAATGAGTTGCCACTGAGTGTCAGGCAGTCTCGCGTAAAAACCCACTTCTATTCTCTCGCCTTTAACACTATGTCATTTGTTTTGATCCTCTCTGTAATATACACTGTTCACCATTTTAGTTAGTTTCTGTTGCTATTTCTATCTATATTATGTTTTTATTTTTTGTTTTCCTGTCTGCTTTGCTGGTTTGTTTCTATTGTACAGCACTTTGGTTGGCCTTGTGTCTGTTTAAATGCTCTAAAAATAAAGTGGTATGGTAATATTTCAAATGTTTATTTCTTTTAATGTTGATGGTTATAACTGCTAACTAATGAAAACCCTAAATTCAGTATCTCAGAAAATTGGGATATTATTTAGACCACTGGGAAAAAAATAGGATTTTTAGAAATGTTGGCCAACTAAAAAGTATGAACATGAAAAGTATGAGCATGTACAGCATCAATACTTAGTTAAGATTCCTTTTGTCAGGATTACTGCAGCAATGTGTTGTGGCATGGAGTCGATCAGTCTGTGCCACTGCTCAGGTGTTATGAGCCCAGGTTATTCTTGCAGATTTAATTTTCCAACAGGACTTGGCACCTGCACATAGTGCCAAAGCTACAAGTACCTGGTTTAAGGACCATGGTATCCCTGTTAACTGACTAGCAAACTCGCCTGACCGTAACCCCACAGAAAATCTATGGAGTATTGTGAAGAAGATGCGATACACCAGACCCAACAATTCAGAAGAACTGAAGGCCACTATCAGAGCAATCTGGGCTCTCATAACACCTGAGCACTGAGCAGTGACACAGACTGATGGACTCCATGCCACGCCGCGTTACTGCATTAATCCAGGCAAAAGGAGCCCCAACTAAGTATTGATGCTGTAAATGCTCATACTTTTCATGTTCATACTTTTAAGTTGGTCAACATTTCTAAAAATCTTTTTTTTTTATTGGTCTTAAGTAATATTCTAATTTTCGGAGATATCGAATTTAGGGTTTTCATTAGTTGTCAGTTATAATCATCAACATTAGAAGAAATAAACATTTGAAATATATCAGTCTGTGTGTAATGAATGAATATAATATACAAGTTGCACTTTTTGAAAGGAATTACTGAAATAAATCAACATTTTCATGATATTCTACTTGTATGACCAGCACCAGTATGTCAATGAACAGTATAAATCCTGAGAAAACAGACCAGTCATCAATTCAGTTTGTCACGACTTAAAGGTTTAGTATGTAATTTCTGGAACACGCTGGAACTTAGGAAAATTTTGAACAGAGACACGTTTCTGGTCCCTCCCCCTCAGAGCCATATATGGCTCTGAGGCTTGCTCTTGCCCTAGCTCTGCTGAAATTCAAATTCAAGCTCTGTTTTTATTGGCTGATTCAAATTCAAGCTCTGTTTTTATTGGCTGGTTACAAAATCTGTTTTTATTGGCTGGTTAACGGTGGGTCACTGTGGCTTTTTAGAAATGCTTTTAGAGAAGCAAGGGGACAATAGTTTTTTTCAGAGATTACTTGTCTAAAATCAGTATGTCAGGAGGTAGTGACAGAGTGAAGAAATATGTTAAAAATATATTGTTAGAAAAGTTAAATACTGAACCTTTAAGGTTTGAACAAGGGGAAGTCCTTAAAGGTCCGCTGACATGATTAGTTTACTATTCATAAAATTGCTCAAAATATATCGTTTTTGCAAACAAAATGATAAATCACTTTAATTTTGCTTTAAAGGTGATTTTGAACTTCAAGCCGTGTTTAATCATGGGAAAACCGATTACACACGAACGCACCATCTGTGACGTTAAACCGGGCAGAGCTCTGGGCTTCTCACAGTGCGCGTGTGTGAGCAGCTCCACATGAAGGTCAGTCTGATACAGCATCAGACCTAAATTAGATCCTGTTGTTTCTTGTTCCGTCACCCAAACTATTTTCTGCTTCCCAAAATGAAGACAAATAGCTCAAATCTTCACATAGATTGATAAATTCATTGTGTTTTAAATTGTCCGCTATTAAAGAGACCAGAGCCCTCTGCCTCTCACTACGTCACAGATGGTGCGTTCGTGTGTAATCGGTTTTCCCATGATTAAACACGGCTTGAAGTTCAAAATCACCTTTAAAGCAAAATTAAAGTGATTTATCATTTTGTTTTCAAAGTAGGAACTGGGTGAGAGCTGTTTGTCTATCAACTCCACTGCTTCCAGTTTTCACTTGTTTTATTGTGAATGTGAACGCACGATCCAGTGCAGCTTTTAGAAACTCCAAGGGAAGACTTGGTAAGACCTCCTAAAGCTACAGGGAATTTAATTGTACAGGTAGTCCTCGACTTATGACGGCCTCGAGTTACGACGTTTCGTGGTTACGACACGCATCTTCATAAAAAATATATATATATATATATATATATATATATTTAAATTTTTTATTTTGAAGCCAATTTATGCAGTTTCCGGTTTGGTTTTACTAGCTGCGGCACTCGGTTCATTCAGATTAAATCCTTCCGTTCCCTGTCCTCCCCCGTCTCCACGGGTGTCCCCCAAGGCTCTGTCCTCGGACCCCTCCTCTTCATCATTTACTCTCTAAAAAAGTTAAGTCTGGTCCTCTGGATATTCAAAAAACAAAACTTGATGAAGCAAGCTGGACATGCAGCAGCTGTGGAAAAGTAGCTGTTTTATGGACGGCGGTTTTACAACGTAAACAAATGGTGAATCCGGAGGAGGGGTGGAGGAACGGAGGAAATGGCTTCACCAGCAATCCAGAGTAGGAAATTAACTATTGTTTACCATCATGATGGCTCTCAAATGTACCTGTATGTGTTTTTTGACAATTATGTAGGGTACTGTGTTAGGATAGGCTAAGTCAGGGGTCTGCAACCTGCGGCTCTGGAGCCACATGCGGCTCTTTGTTCCCTCTGCAGCGGCTCTTTCAAGCTTTGACCAAAACTGAACTAAAACTGAAATGTATTGGTTGTTCTAACAACAACAACTAAAAGGGCTTGTTTTAGCAGTTTTCGTGTAATTTATTTAGCAAATATATGAATACTAGAAACAATACAAGGAGTAAAACATACTATTTCACATTACGCTTTATCCCTTCAAAGTAGGATATGTAATTTTTCTACAATAAAAAAATCACACAAGAATACATAGTTTATTGTTTTAGTTTTTGGAAACTGGGCAAAAACTCATTATTTTTTCCTTCTTTAAGAGAATCTTGTCTTTTATTTTGTCTTAGTGTAAAAATAAATAAAATAAAATAAATAAATGTCCATTTTTGTCTTCTGTGTATGTTGCCCATACAAGACGAAATTCGTCTCTGCATTTAACCCAACCACCACCAGGTGGTGCAGTGAGCAGCAATAGAAAGCGCCCGGGGAGCTGGGGAAATAGGTGTGCACTCATAGACACCCCAAGGTGTGTGTAGTGGCCGGGGTTCGAACCTGGGTCCTTCGGGTCCCAAGTCGGAAGCCCTGCCACTACACCATAAATAAATGTTAAAAATCATTAGATATTTTTAGTTTTATAAAATAACCCCAACTGTCCAGAAAAGCACCCTCCAACAAACTTAAAGTGGTCCGTGGGATATCAGTTGAGAATCCCAGTTGTAGCAGGTATTGTGGCTCCAGTCACATTTAATTAGTGAACAAAGCAACAGAAATGGCCCTTTTGATTGTAAATGTTGCAGACCCCTGGGCTAAGTGCTTGGTAAAATACAGTACTGTACGTATAAGGTGCAGTTTGGACGTATGTTCCGAGTTACGTCGAAATTTGCTTCACGACGGAGCGTTGGAACGGATCTACGTCGTAAGTCGAGGACTACCTGTATATGTGTTCGAAAGAATAAACCAAAGCTGGCTTATGGAAATAGATCACAGTTTGTAAAAACACACAGAGAACTGCAAAAAAAAAATAAAAATAAAAATAATAATAAAAAACAGGTGTTTTTTTTTTCTTGGTGTGTTTTGTCTTCAATAAAACAGTTTTTGAAAGAAAAGGGAAATGAAGCGTCTTATCAAGGTAAAATAGATGTACGTGTATGGATAAATTAGGAATATGTAAATCAATACATCAGGTACTGGTTCATTCAAATGGCATTAAAAGGACATTTTTGATCTTAATCATGTAAAGTATATCTCATTGTAATTTTTCTACATTTTCTAAATAGTAACTTTATCAACAAAAACAAGTTTTGAAAGTAATGCAAGATAAATGGATTCATTAACATGCCAGTATATCTGTGATGTTTTCATGCAGCTGTGTTTTTAGAGGAGGCTCAGAAAACCATGGTGTGTGAGAAACATGCTGCTCAGGTGAAAATGAACATTACATCATCTGAGGCTAATTAGGTCCACTGGATGGATGGATTCAAGGATTCAAGGTTCTTTATTTGTCATTTCACCACATGTGGTACAAACATGTGGTGGAATTAAATTGTGTACACAGGGTCCCGGTTACATCCTACAAAGTATTAAAATGTAAAAGAAAAACAGTAATAATATCTAAGATATGAACTAAGAAAAACATCAACTAAAAATATGCTAAGCACTAGTAGCATAAAGAAAATAATGTCCAACAGCAGCAAGAACACGAGTCTGTGTGAGCAGATGAGTATGAATGAACACAACAGCATGAAGCAGATCAGCAGCAACACTTTTTTTAGAGATTCATCAATCAATCAATCAATTTTTATTTATAGAGCCCTTTTCAGCAGCCAGAAGGTGCACAAAGTGCTGAACAATACAGAAATAAAACAAACAATAAAAAAAATAAAAAAACAGCCAGTTAAAAATTAAAAACAATTAAGACCTAACAAGAATGTCAAAGAACTACTAGGTATTAAAAGCCTGCCTGAATAAAAAGGTTTTAAGATTAGATTAAAAAAACTCCATATGAGTGATGGAGCGCAAGTCCAGAGGTAGCTTATTCCAGAGACTGGGTGCAACGACAGAAAAGGCCCGGTCACCCCAACGTTTGTAGTTGGACTTTGGGATTCTCATGATTCATGATGTCTAACAGCCTCAGGGTAGAAGCTGTTCCTCAGTCTAGTGGTTCTACACTTAATGCTCCTCAACCTCCTTCCTGAGGGGAGTGGGGCAAAAAGTGTGTGTGCTGGGTGAGTGGGGTCCTTCATGATGCAGGTGGCCCTCTTCCTGCATCTGGAGGTGTAGATGTCTGTGATGGTGGGGAGGCTGACTCCCCACCATGGACAGATGGAAGGATGAAAGGATGAAAGGCTGACAGGATTACAAGATGACAGGATGACAGGATGAAAGGATGACAGGATGACAGGATGAAAGGATGAAAGGATGACAGGATGACAGGATGAAAGGATGAAAGGATGACAGGATGACAGGATGAATGGATGGAAGGAAGGAAGGAAGGAAGGAAGGAAGGAAGGAAGGAAGGAAGGAAGGAAGGACGGGTGGATTGATGGATGGATGGATGGATGGATGAATGTATGATGGAAGGAAGCAAGTATGGGCGGATGGGTGGAAGGAAGGATGGGTGGATGAATGGAAGGAAGGAAGGATGGCTATAAGGAAGGAAGGAAGGAAGGAAGGAAGGAAGGAAGGAAGGAAGGATGGATGGATGGATGGATGGGTGGGTATGTGCATGGGTGGGATGGATGGATGAACAAATGGAAAGATGGACAGGGATTGGTGGGTGGATAGATGTATGGGTGAATGGAAGGAAGGAAGGACAAATGGATATTGTATGATGGATGGGTGGATGGATGGATGGATGGATGGAAGGAAGGGTGGATGAATGGATGGATGGATGGAAGGAAGAGTGGATGGATGGATGGATGGATGGAAGGAAGAGTGGATGGAAGGAAGGAAGGAAGGAAGGAAGAAAGGAAGGAAGAAAGGAAGGAAGGAAGGAAGGAAGGATGGATGGATGGATGGATGGGTGGATGGATGGGTGGGTGGATGAATGGATGGGTGGTTGTGTGCACGGGTGGGATGGATGGATAAACAGATTAAAGGATGGACAGGGATGGGTGGGTGGATGGATGGATGGATGGATGGGTGAATGGAAGGAAGGAAGGAAGAACATATGGATGGATGAATGATGGATGATTGAAGGATGAATGATGGAGGGATGGATGGGTGATTGATGCGTGGGTGGATTGGTGGGATGGATGGATTGATGGATGGATGGGTGGGATTGATGGATGGATGGATGAATGATGGGTGGGATGGATGGACAGATGGATGAATGGATGGATGGATGGACAGATGGATGGATTGATGGAAGTGAGGTTGGATGGATGGATGGATGGATGGATGGAAGGATGGATTGATGAATGAATGGATGGATGTATTGATTTTGAATGAATGATGGGTGGGTGGATGGAAGAATTGATGTTGGATAATTAATACATGGATAATGAATGATGGATGAATGATGGATGGTGGATGGATGGATGATAGAGATGGATGGATGAAAGGTAATGAAATGAATGGATGACTTGTTTAAAACTGTTCATGTGATTAAAGAACATTTGCTCTTCATGTCAAAACATTAAAAAAAACGACCAATGATCTTTAAAATGACGAGTCATAAACATTTTGTTCTTTGATGAAATAAAATCCTGATTTTATTGCTGGAAAGATTAATTTATTTTCAGAACATTTCATTCTTATTTTAGTTGCAACTCTTTCCACCGGATCTTCTTTGAAATTACAAAATAAATAAATAAATATATTCCAAAAAACAAAGAGATTCTACAACTAATCTCTTGTTCCCAAAGTAATTTTGTAAAAAAAAAATTAAAAAAATAAATAAATAATTCAAAGACAGTGAGAAAATGGGCAATAATCTTTTAAATAAGTCAAATAAAAACAGAATGTAAAATGGTTCAAGACAAGAAAGTTCATGCTCAATAATCCAGGTACCAAATTCAATAATTCTCAGTCGCAGATGACCTGACTGAGAATTGTTGGATAATTTAAAATGATTTCCCCTTTATTTTGCACAGAACTGAAAATGAGGATTTTCTCCATAAATAAAATTTTTTATTTTACATTTATCCAGAGTTGAAACCCTTCTTTGTTCACAATTAAATTTAAGTTTCCATTTAATTTTTAAAAAAAAAAGCTTAAAAGCAAATCATCCTGTTTTAAAGACTGGACTCATTTGATTACTGTATTTTTATACATATACAAAGAATAATAATAATAATAATAAAGAGATTTAAATTCTCAGTGTTTATTCATTAATGAAAAAAGCCTTTCAGCTCTTATTGTGTTTACTTCAGTCACAGTTATCTCATGTTTGGGATTTCTTAACACAGCTGAACCCTTCTGCAGCACGTTCTGTGAAAAGTGATGCGTTTTAAGACTTGTAAAAAACTAAAACAGAAGTGCTGCACAGATTCTGACACTTTAAGACAAACTTCACTCTGCCTGACCGGACCATCGCTGTCACTCCTGTTTGTCAGATGACGAGTTTATCTCTCCTGATGACTCATGACTTTCAGCTGCAGGGAGATTTGTGGCCCGTCACTTCTCTGTGATTCACGGACACGACGAGTAAACCTCGTCCATCTGGCACCTGCATGATATGACAAACTACGGGACGTCAAATGTATTTTTATTATTTTTTTAAATACACCTTCTGATCCAGAGCCAGAGTGAGATTTACTGCCTGGACGTTTGTCCTGAATGAACTCCTTGGAGATGTTTGTTGCTTCACAGCAGCTCCATATTTTATCTTAATCCTGAGTCATTCTGTCGACACCAAGAAGCAAAACTTGTGAATTATCTGTTGAGGTCTGAAGATCTCATTTTACATCCTTCAGCTCTTTAGCTCTGTTTACAACCTTTTACTGCTCCTTTCACATGCTGTTCCAGTTCAGCTTCTTTGTGCAAATTATAACTTTTTTTCAGCTACTTTCAGTTAATTTCAGCTATTTTGTGCTTTTTTCAATTAGCTACAATATTTTTGTGCTTCTTCTAACTTATTTTTGTTCATTTCAACTTGTTATGCTCCTATCAGCTTATTTTTACACGTTTCAGCCTTTTCTGCTATTTCCGCTACTATTTAGCTGTTTTTTCTGCTAATTCAAGCTTTTCCAGCTAANACACTCATTTAAACTTTTTGCTGCCTAATTCAGCAAAAACAGTTATGTTTCCACTTCCTTCTGGTAACTTAAGCTTCTTTCTGTTTTAGCTAATTTTCAGCATTTTAATGTGCTGATTTCAGCTTTTTTCTGCTAATTTCCACTTTCTTGTGCTCATTTCTACTTCTTTTAGCCAAGCTGGGGAAACCTTTCTGATTCCTTCGGCTAATTTAAGGTTGCTCCAATTTTATAGGTAGCCTTTTTATTATTTATTATTATTTATTCTTTTTAGCATTTTATATTTAATTTCAGCTGTTTTCAGATGATAATTTCTGCAACTTTCAGACTAATTAATTTCTTTATGCTAATTTCATTCTGTTATGCTCCTTTCAGCTTATTTCTACTAGTGTTATCTTTTTATGCTATTGTAGGATATAATGGTCAGTATTAAACTGACACACCTTTCCCTCAATTAATTACTTATTCTGCAGAATAGTAATTCACGGATTCTATTTCTTTTCAGGATTACCATAACAACTCTGTGATCATTTATGATGGACAATAAACCAGAAAACCATAAAGTGACAATGGAAACGTTAATTATAGTTGGCATGCCAGAGACACTGCCTTTTAATTAAAATAAATCAACTAAAATTAACATGTACACTTGATTGACTGATTTCAATTTCTTGCAAATTAACTTGTCAGCAGATTAATTGGACAACAAAAACATAGTAAATAAGATGACATATTACTTATCTCTGAAGGTTCTTATTTCTTAAAGTTTAGTTACCAGCTTAGGATGGATGAAGATAAAAGTTTAGGAGAAATAGGAGGAGGATGGAAAGGTGGAAGTTTAAAGGAAGTTAATTATTTTGAGTAACCAGACTGACACTTTTCCAAACGAAATCCAGCTGGACTTCTCGCACGTTCCAGTAAACAATCAGCGACTCTTTACCTGTTCAGACGTCAGTCTCAGTTCTGGTAAGAGTTGAGAAGCAGCCTTGGACATAAACGGATAGTGGGTCCGGTGAAGTCCAGTTGACCTTCAGCGTGTTTACTGATTCAACGTCTCGCTGAAGTCCGCCTTTTCCGGCAGAAATAGTGTCACTTCCTGGTTGACTTCAAAATAAAACGTTCCTCAAAGGAATTCTCATTTAAAGTGGAGCGGTATGCTCAGTTCGGCTTCAACAGCAGATATGCTGGGAAACCTTGTTGATGTAACGAGTCCTTGACGTTTTGACCCCGTTAAAGCTGCAGTCTGTAAGTTTCTGTAGAACACAGGACAGAAAAAAATTTCAACAGGGAAAGCATTCTGGTCCCTCCCCCTTGCTCTCGCTGAAATTCAGCTCAGCCTCCTTAGCTCCGCCTCCACTGCATGTCCTGTCGCAGCCGCTGCCATATGCTGTGTTTATATGTTAATAAAACTTTCTAAAAAATGAAATAAAAACATGGAGCGCTGGTCCAGCACACCAGCAAATCTGCAGAGCCTCGCGCAGCCACGTTGAACCCGAGTTTAATTCGCTCGTGACAAATTCATTCATTTCCTCCTCATTTCAGTCACTTAGTCAGCGGAGGAAGCGATCACTTGACTTTTGGCAAAAAAACAAAAGAAAAGTCCAGATCAGGGATGAAGAAGGGGAATTTAATACATTTGTGTCACATACAAAACAGTTTTGCATCGCTTTGCAATACTTTGAACGAGAATGTGCGAAGCCGCTGGGTCTGGGACAGGCGGGGGCCTGGGTTAGGAGCGTGAGAAGCTCTGTTTTTATTGGCTGGTTAACGTTGGTTACGTACTGTAACCTTAGATTCTATGAGTGTAAGCTGAGCCCTTTAAAAGCTTCGCTTTGTTGGGTTTATCCCTCGCGCTTCGCGCCAACATTGAAGACTTGTAGTCCACGCCCACCTGCTGTGGGCCCGCCCTGAGGTCCAGTATAAATTGCCCCTGGACCGTTACTCTGTTCCCAAGACAATACTTTTTTCTTCTGTCATATAAGAACCAGGGAGGCCCCCGTTTTAAAGGGCTCAGCTTACACTCATAGAATCTAAGGTTACAGTACGTAACCAACGTTCTATTTCGTGTAAGCAATCGCCCTTTAAAAGCTTCGCTTTGTTGGGTTAAGGCGGAGCAAGATGTAGTCCATGCCTCACTGGGTCTGATAGAACCAACATACCTTGACACCCGTCAACACCTCAACAGCAATGATGCACCAAGGTGCATAATAACAGGTGAGCAACCTTAAGACCTCGACTGGCTGAATTAGATTTATTCAGAACAGACCAGGATATAATCAAGTTTAACCTGATTGAAGGAAGTTTTGACCAAAAACAATACCCTTCAATAAAGACAGAGGCAAACTGTGTCAATTCATCAATATTTATTGATGTTTGAAAAAGAACAATCACTCCGCCATGGTCCTAAGAACAGGATGTGTCAGAGAGGAACTGGATACATCCTGTAAATAGAAACGAACAAAAGGTGTAGGTGACGACCACGATGCGGCAGAACAGATATCCTGTACAGAAAGGCCCTTGTTAAGGGCTGCTGAAGCCGCCATCGCTCTGGTGGAGTGACCTTTAATACCATCAGGAGGCTGAAGGCCAGAGGAGGTATAGGCCTGTGAGATGGCCTCACACAACCAGTGTGACAGCCTTCTGAGAGGTCAAAGGTTGACCCTGAGATTGTTTCCTGAAATGTACAAACAATCATTCAGATTTACGCACCTCTGCTGTGCGAGCTACATAACATTTAAGTGATAGAACCCGTCAAGAGTGACGATGCGGGACCTAAAAGCCGTTGTTATGATCTTAGGGATGAAAGCAGGATTCGGCCGAAGCTCTGCTGAGCTTCCATCCCCTTGGATCTTTAAAAGGGAAGGAGAGACCGACAGGCCTGCCATATCACTTACTCTCTTTGCTGATGTTAACGCCAGCAGTAGCGCTGTTTTAAAAGACAAAAATTTCAGAGAAATTTTGTCAATTGGTTCAAAAGGTTCCTTAATTAATGCACTTAGTACAGTAATTAAGTCCCACTGAGGGGCCAGTGAACGAGAGACTGGCCTCAAACGACGTGCACCCCTCAGAAAACGTTTCATCATGAGATGACTAAACACTGTCCTGTCATTAAAACCTTCATGACAAGATGATATAGCAGCCGCATAGATTTTTATCGTACTAAAAGCCAGATTCCTGTCTAGCAGCAGCTGTAGGAAGGACAAGATGGAGCTTATGGCCCTTTTCCACCGGTCGGCTCGGGTCGGATGTTACGTCATATGTGCGTCGCAGAGACCCCCTTTCATCCTTTTCCACCGGATATTCCATGCTAAGCCGCGCGAGATTTCTTGAGATTTTCGGGCTGGTTTCAGAGGGGTACTGAAGCGAGCTCACCCGCTCCGGAAGGAGGGAGGAGGAGACTCGAGCTGTTTTCACGGAAGCGAGGGAAGCTATCACGGCAGGACTTTTACATGAATAACACGGTAAAAACAATTGTTATTTTTTAAATTTATAGCAAAGATGGGTCTTCAGCTGAACGTGTCCTTAATAAAATCACGTACTGCTCAAAACTGCAGGATTTTAAAAAGTAGTTTCGCCACGAGCAACGCGTCGCGCGCGGGCGGCTTTATGTCTTTAAATGTAGCTCAATGAACAGATATAAAATATAATTCATAGCTGACTTTATAGTACGAGGGCTCCTGAGCTTAACCACGCTTTAATATTGTCACGTAGTGGTCAAATATGCTGCATTTAAAGTAGTTTCGCTTTGACTGTTTCCAAAACCTGTGCTTGCACAACGAAAATAAATTATAAAAATTCGAATTTTATTTCAAATAACTCCAACAGGATACATTTAGTATATGAATATGTTGTGATCACACTAGATTTTTTTGAAAAATATCAGCTATGTGGTTTTTGATAGAATTGATAATATGTGACACAAAGTAGAAGGGAGAAAATTAATGGACGTAGCTTGACACATTTATGTCTATAAAAATTCGAATTTTATTTCAAATAACTCCAACAGGATACAGACAGTATATGAACATGTTGTGATCACACTAGATTTTTTTGAACAATATCAGCTATGTGGTTTTTGATAGAATTGATAATATGTGATACAAAGTACAAGTGAGAAAATTAATGGAGGTAGCTTGACACATTTATGTCTATAACACATTGAATTTTATTTCAAATAACTCCAACAGGATACAGACAGTATATGAACATGTTGTGATCACACTAGATTTTTTTGAAAAATATCAGCTATGTGGTTTTTGATAGAATTGATAGTATGTGACACAAAGTAGAAGGGAGAAAATTAATGGACGTAGCTTGACACATTTATGTCTATAAAAATTCGAATTTTATTTCAAATAACTCCAACAGGATACAGACAGTATATGAACATGTTGTGATCACACTGTGTTGTTTAAAAAAAAAAACAGTTTCTGGACTAAATTAATCACATTTTTCTTTTACAGTCAACAGAAGAAAATCGCCAGAATTCAACAACCTGTGTCATCTTCTGGAGGAAGACGTGAGACACCAGATGGAAATTTGTTACTTCTGTTTGTCACTTCAAACTTTTCCTATTAAACGTTATATTTTCTTAAGTGGTGTCCTCGAACATTCAATTTCCTAAACTTATTTTATAATGTGAAGTGTGTATTGTGTTTAAATCCATACTGGAAGTTAAGAGAACTTTCCATTTGCATTTGACCTTTAAAGAATCATAAGATAAAGATTATTAGAATCTGCTCAACCGTTATTACGTTATAAATTATTTGGTTCTAGGATGAAGTCATACAAAAAAAGTCAAAAATTAAAAGTGGCCAAAGTCCTTTGGACAGTTTAAAGTTAAAGAATTCACAGACCATCCATCTACCACCCAGCAGCAACTTTGCCAGGGAGACACTGGCAGTTTCAAAGATCACAGTGTGATGTTTTAAATCAACTTTATTTATAAAGCACATTTTAAAAACCACAAGGTCAACCAAAGTGCTGTACAATAACATAAAAGACAAGTTAATTAAAAACTATAAAAAGCATACAAAAATAAATACATATACCAGTCTTACTGCAGGTGTGTTAACATGCCATAAAAGATAAGATCACGTATTAAAAGCCAAGGAATAAATGTGTGTTTTTAAATAAGATTTAAAAAGTTTTGAGGACTGTCAGCAGCAACTGCTCAGCTGATCTGAGATCGGGGAGGGCAGGAAGGTTGAAGCAGCTCAGATAAATATGGTTTTGCAACTTTATCAAGCACCTTGTGCATAACTAAATAATAAAATATGCTTTAATACATCTTTATTCTAAAAATACTAAATTGGAAAATACATGGGTTTAAAGAAGGCAACAAGGTAGGATTATGAATTGGGTTTAAAGATTACAGCTCATGAGGTACTCATTATAGCATGACATCTCTTTCACAACATTCTGTCAAAGCCTTTATTGTGTTCTTCTTCTAGTGGTGGCTAGTACTGTAGTAAATAGCTTGAGGGAACACTACTGCCACCATGTGGTAAGACGAGTAGGATTCTGGACCCCGCCCACAGAAGGGGTACAAAAAAGCTGTGGAAACAGAACATAGATGTGACCCGACCCGAACTGAGCCGACCTGAGCCGATCCAACCCGAGCCGAGCCGAGCGGTGGAAAAGAGGCATTAGAGAGCATGAAGAAGGATCCACACTTCTATCTAGGCACCATTTCTGAAAAGCAGACAATTTTGAAGCATAAACAGTCGTAGTGGAATGAGCACGTGATCCTTGTATAGTTTTTATAACGTCTTCAGAAAACCCAAGGTTTTCTAAGCGTTTACGTTCAGTAACCAAGCCAGTAGATGTTGACCTACCACAGGGAAACTCTTTATTGCTCCTCCTGCCTGTAGGAGAGCGTCGTCTCTCATGGGAAGCCTCCATGATCTCACCGTCAGCTGTTGCAGCAGCGGAAACCATGGTGCGTTCAGGCGCTCTGGAGCGATCAGGATCATTGACAACTTTTCCTCCCTCACTCTCTCCAGGACCGCTGGCAACAGTGAGGTTGGAGGAAAAGCATAAATCAGAGTCTTTGGCCACGGTCTGTGGGCAAAGGCGTCCACTCCCAGTGGGGGAGCGTCCAGGGGACTTAAGGAGAAGAACAGGGGACACTGAGCGCTCTCGCGAGACGCCATCAGGTCCACTTCCGCTCTGCCGAATCTGCTCCAAATCTGAGATATTATCTCGGGATGCAGAGCCCAATTTCTGTCTAGCGGCCCCCCGCGGGACATAATATCTGCTCCTTTGTTTTGCAAGCCTGGGATGTAAGCTGCTTTCAACGATTTTAGGTGAACGCGAGCCCAACAGAGCAGCTCTCTGGCTGCGTCCAGCAGCTGGAGCGATCTGACTCCGCCCTGGCGATTTATGTACGCTGCCGTGGCTCTGTTGTCCGTGTGAACTAACACGTTCTGATCCCTGAGCAGATGGACAAAGTGTTTGAGAACTTTGTGAACTGACATAAGTTCCAAAACGTTTATGTGAAGAGACGTGTCCGCTGGCCACGTCCCGCCCACCGAGTGAGACAGATAAGTCCCGCCCCAACCGGAAAGAGACGCATCCGTGAAGACCGCCTCGTGTGACGTCACTCGGCCCAGGGGAACTCCCTCCAATAGAGTGCAGGGATTCCCCCAGAAAACTAGGTCTGCTCTCACTGACTGTGGTACTGTGATCCGACGCCATTTGTGGCGAACTGGGTCGAGTTTCAGACGGATAAACCAACGTTGCAATCTGCGCATGTGCAGCAGAGCCAACCTGATCACTGTGTGAGCTGCAGCCATGGTACCTAACAGCCTCATGACAGTCAGAGCTGTTATTGTCCTGCCGGGCTGAACACGCTGGAGCAGTGACGTCAGCGAGTCCCTCCTCTGCTCTGACAGGACAGCTGTCATGCTGACTGAGCAGAGATTTACCCCCAGAAAAATGATTTTCTGAGCAGGAATCACAGAACTCTTTTTCCAGTTTATTGTGAACCCCAGCTGTGACAGATGATTCACCAGTGCAGACGTTTGTGCTTCCGCTTCCGCCCTGGAGCGGGACAGGAGCAGAATGTCGTCGAGATAAAATAATATCTTCATTCCTCTGGAACGAAGTGGGTGAAGCGCCGCCTCGATGATTTTGCTGAAAGTGCGAGGCGCGAGCGCATACCCGAATGGGACTCGATTGAACTCGTAACAAGCCCCCTGGAATGCAAACCTGAGATATTTCCTGTGTTTGTTTATCACCGGAACGTGGAAGTATGCGTCCTTCAAGTCGATTGAAGTGAACCATTCCCCGTGACTGACATACTCCAGAGCACGTCTTATCGTCAGCATGTGAAAGGGGCGAGCCACAATATATTTGTTGAAAAAAGACAGATCTAAAATCGGCCTGTAACCCTCTGGTTTCTTTGGAACCAGGAAATACTTTGAATAAAACCCGGTTTCCTCCTCCCCCGAGGGGACTCTGGAAATTGCGTTTTTCAGTAATAACTCCTCCAGCTCCGACTGGAGAATTATTCCCTGTCCTGGGGACGACAGTTTCGTTTCCAGCACTCCGTTGAATTTTGGAGGTGTCTCCGCAAACTGTAGAGTATAACCGTTGCAGATTGTTCTTTTCAACCAGCCGTTCAGCGTGCATGTGTTTAACCACACGTCGCTGTGAGCTGTCAGAGGAGAAGCATGTGTGCTTTGAATTGAAGAAGATACCCTGGCCTCTACCGCCACCTTGCGGATTTTCTCCGCAACGGTCCATGGGAGGCCGGACTTGAAAGGGCTGATTGACAGCTGACGCGTCACGGTACAAACCTGTGCATGTTTCTGCTCGAAGAGCAGCAGGAGGAGGTGAAAAAGTCCTGGTTAAAACAGGCTCATGAGTTTTAACCGATTGAAAACCATCAGATGTGACTCCGCTCTGTTTAAACAGTTTAACACTCTCAGTTTTCAGATGTTTGTCAGAGCGCGCCTTCTCCTTCGTGTGAGGAGGGGCTGCTGAGTTCACGCAGAGTTCGCTGCTCGCAGGTGCACCTGCAGCTGCAGCTGCATGGCAACCCACTCCTTGACGACAGAAACTCATTTTTACCCTCTGGTTGCTTGAAAAAACCCGGCTTGAAACAGCCTCAGAACTTACTTGTGGAGATGTGCCAGTAGAAACAGATGAACTCACATGTGAATAAGACACACTGTTCCTTGAGACAGTAATTTTATTGCTCTCACACAATTTACTGTCATCAACACCCGACACAGCTCCGGCGCCCCATCATTTTTTGAAGTATCTCTTCCTCGTGTCCTGGTTCTGGCCCAACCACGAGGATTGCCTGCCTCTGCCACGGGGGGGTCCGAACCTCTGGAAGTGAGGCGGTTGGCCCCTGGCCGCTGCTGGTGGAGCTGGCGCGGCGAACGTGGCTGCAGGCGGTGCCCGCTTTTGCTGCTGGCGGAACGCCTTGGCCTGGTCCCGGTACCGGACAGGCCCATGAGTCGAGCGGGGTTCTGGTCGCTGGGGTGTCACGTGTTTTTGGACCTGCTCCAGCGCCTCTGATGAGGACTGCAGCTGGTTGAACACATTTTTGAAGTGTGGCCCAAATAAACCGTCAGCAGACACCGGCCCTTCCAGAAGCTGCCGCTTCACTTCATCTGGGATGGTCGGGGAGAGCTTGAGCCAGAGCTGGCGCTGGAGGAGAGTGGCCCACGCTGAGATGCGCGCAGAGCACGTGGCCAGTGCCGCACACAAATTCGTGATGATGTCTGCCGCCTTCCCGAAGTTGTCATCTTCGGTCTGGCGGGAGATGTACATGGCCATCAAGGCGACATTATTCGAAGCAGCTCCCACCTGTGACGAGCACTGATGGATCTTGTCTGTCAGTTTGCTCGTGAGCTGGTCGCTGGTAGTCGGAGGGGTGATCCGGGTGCCCACATGCTTCGCCGCCTTGACTCCAAACACCGCGGACAGCGCGGGCTCCAGTGGGGGCACGGTGGGGAAGGACTGGTCCGTGACGCCCAGGACTTTTGATATCTGGGCGTAGGACGAAACTGGCGCCTTGAGCTTCAGCGGCTCGCTGGCCGCGCTCTGGAGCAGGGCTGAGACGTCAGCGACGCATGGCCAGATTGTGTCCTGGTGCCCACTGCTCTGCGTGGCGAACCTTCCTGCCAGCAGGGGTGAAGCTGCCTGGGCGGCCGCCACAGGCACCTCCAGCCCGCAGACCTCTGCTGCCATCTTGATGATCTCAGGGAGCGCGCTGAGCAGAGAGGTGTGAGCGCTCGGCGCGGTCTCCGGTGGAGTCGCCGGGCGTCCATCTGGCGAGGATGCTCTACTGGTTGTGGAGCCGATGGTGGAGCGTGGGGGCTGAACCGGGTCCCTACCTCCGAAGCAGGCTGGACCGCGGTCGCCGGCAGGTTCCGCTCTTTCGGTGGGAGGGTTGGGGAGCTCCACACCTTCACGTGGACAGGTGGGAGCCCCGCCGCTAGCATTCTCAGCGCCGGAGAATATCGGTGAAGCGGGAGCAGCGTCACCGCAAGGTGATGCTGCCCCGTCACAGCTAGCCACCTCCGAGGGAGACGTGAGAGAGTTCAGCTCCTCCATGAATTCCTCGACACTCACGTCTCCCCTCGGCTGACACTCGACAACCGCCAGGCTGAAGAGGTTGAACCGGCGCGCCCTCTCCTCCTCAGATAAAAAGCCGCAAGCGGGGCAGGAGGGCTCTGGAACCATAGCTTGCCGAGCGTGGACAGCTCCCAGGCAAGCCTCGCACAGGGGGTGCGGGTCGGAAGACAAAATGTAGCCTGCCACGCACGTGGGGCAGGACTTAAAGGTGGTCCTAAAAATGGACATGCTGAGTCTTTCTTGTTGAACAAGCGTGAAGAAAAAATGGGAACAGAGTAACGGTCCAGGGGCAATTTATACTGGACCTCAGGGCGGGCCCACAGCAGGTGGGCGTGGACTACAAGTCTTCAATGTTGGCGCGAAGCGCAAGGGATAAACCCAACAAAGCGAAGCTTTTAAAGGGCGATTGCTTACACGAAATAGAACGGCAAGTCACTGTGGGTTTTTAGAAATGCTTTTAGTAACACCTGGAGAAGCAAGGGGACTATAGTTTTTTTCAGAGATTACTTGTATAACATCAGTCTGTCAGGAGATAGTGACAGAGTGAAGAAATATGTTAAAAATATATTTTTAGAGAACTTACAGACTGCAGCTTTAACCAACACTTGGGAGAAGAACATGATTGCTCTTACTCGACATCCAGACTGAGCTATCAAGGAAGTGAATGCTTTACTAAAAGTGTTGACATCAGATATTCAGTCTCCTGATTGGTTCGTGGACCAGGAGGGGGAGTGAAACGTGGAGATCAGAAAGTCAAGGTAACAGGGAATCTGTTTAGACAAACAGAGAGAATTGTTTAGAGAAAGTGTCTAGTAGTGAGGAGACAGAACCAACGCTTATGTCTACGACTTGATTAAGCTGTTTGTCCATTTCTAAACAAAACTGAGAGTTCAGTCCGAAACATACTTTGAACTTTGTCATAGTTCTTTGACTAAGACATATTGAAAAATATACCAGCATAATAATGATTGACAATGTCAAGAGTTATTCTGTTAATTAATGCTGAATTAACACAAATTAAAAGAGTAGAAATAGTCTCTTGTGTTCCTTGTTTCAAACTAAATGGAATAACTGTGTTAATGTCTGTTTTACTGAGGATCAGTTCAAAGAGACGAAGGTGTTATCAGAAACCAGGGTCTGGTCCACTACATTGTTTTTATGCTAATTTTAGCCTTTTCAGCTAATTCCTCTTCCACAAGAAGCAAAACTTGGGAGTTATCTGTTGAGGTTTGAAGCAGTGAGTCAGTCTCTCTCCCCGTGGACCAGTGGTGTAGTCAACACATTTGTAGTGGGTATACTGTGCTTAGAAACCTTTGTACACTGGTTAGTACAATGTAATCGTCAATATATTTAGATTTTTTTAAACATATTGAACATTTTCAAATTTCTCTGATGCTTATACTTGAATAAATGTACAACAAACTTTGTACAACAGTTGGCTTTGTATTAAAAACATGTTATATAATTTATAAAACTGTATCAAAGCAAAGCTCTATGTACCAATAGATTGTTACGGAAGCGTTTAGCGTGTTGATGACATATGCCTAATGATATGTCATGTATCACTGGGCACTTTTAAGTGGGTATACTGAAATTCTTAAGCTTTTCCAGTGGGTATACTCCGAATGCCCGAGTATCGCGTAGACTACACCACTGCCGTGGACCAAACAAAGAAACTGATCATCTACTAAGTTTGGATTTTGGGGTTCCTGCAAATGTTTCGCCACTCGTTAAATCAGCTGTGGAGTTTTGGATATTTACTCCCACGTGGGGTCATTATCAGCTTCCTCCCCTAAACCACAGGAGGAAGTTACCACAATAACCTTCAATATTGTCTGTTACCGCTCCACAGCAGGAGGTCCACACTCACAGCTGGAACAATGGAGTTTGAGTCAAACACACGGGTAGCTCGCCGGGACAAAAGTGTGTTGCTTTATTGTTTACAGCATGGTTTTAAAGCCAGATATTTTGTGCAGGAACATTGCAAGCGTTTATGCTCACACACCTAACCCCCAGAAGATGTCTCCAGAAGATTTACAACACGTAAGCAATTACGCTAACACGCCTGTCACCAATCAGCCTGGGAGACCTTGATAATTGCTGCCTGGGGACAGTTTACCTTCCAGTTCAACCTGTGTGATGGTGATGTGACCGGAGGAGGAAGCAGTGATAACAGGGTTAGGTCTTACTTTCTAACTGACTGCTTCGACCTCTATTTGACCTCTAATTTAAAACTAAAAGGCTAATTCAGGGGGTCTGCACCCTGCGGCTCTGGGGCCACATGTGGCTGCATGGTGCCTCTGCAGCGGCTCGTTAAGGCTTTGATCAAAACTTAAATAAAACTGAATTTTATTTAAATTGTTGCAAACAATGAAAATGGCCAGTGTTAGCAGATTTTTTTTTGGTCATTTTCAAATATGTGAAGAATAGTAGGCATAAACCACGTGGACTACATCATGCTAGTAGCTGTTAGTCACTTTAAGTCAACTTCAGTCACTCAGCGTGGCCTTTCAAAAGCACCAGAATGTTTTGGAATATCTTTAAGACAAGTTGCTGAGAAGGCGTATTTGATTAAAACAAATACAAAACACAAACAAACAAAGTCAAAGTATTTATTTTTCTTTAAAAATGTAAAGGTAACTGGATATCCAACAAGCTGGCCTAAGTTTATACCGTCTTTAACTTTATGCTTTAAGTAGGATACTTCACATCGTCCTGCAGAGTTCAGTGGTTTAATCTTTTACAAAATTATTAAAAGTCTGTTTTTTTCCTTTATTTACATGATTCTGGTCTTATCTTTTGAATAAAAAATGTAAAAATGTCAATAAATGTTAACAGTTGGATATATGTTGTTTTACCCCACTGGCTGGAGAAGCCATCTACAACAAACTGGTGGCCCATGGGCCACCGTAGTAGCAGGTTTTATGGCTGCACATCATAATTAATAAGTAAAATGGCAAAAAATGGCTCTTTTGATTGCAAAGGTTGCAGACCCCTGGATTAATTCCTACTCTTGACCTGGTTTGATGGTAATTCTCAGAGTGACCAGCAGGTGGCAGTGTGTTAGCAAGTGTAGTTGTCCATCCAAAGTGGACAGAAGTCTTCACTAATTAGTTTTAACTCTGAAAATTGTGTTGATGCTTTCACTATCAGCTAGGGGTGGGCATATAGATCCAAATACAGTTTAGTATCGATACCAGCATGGATATTGATATTAGTCAACACCAGTGTGATGAGATTGATACTTTAGCTTCAGTGACCACAGAGAGGCTTCTGGGAAAATTTATTTGAACTCAAAGCTTTAGAGGTGGTTTTGTTATTTACACTTTATTTATTATATTTCCACAAATTGTTTTTGATTTGTAGTTATTTTTTTTCAAACCCAGAAAATAAATTCACTTAAGAGGAGACATTTTGTTTTATTCCTTTATATCCTAAATATGGTTTACTGTTTTATAACATTTGTTGTAGTGTGATAACTTTGTACAGTTTGTTTAAGAAAAAAAATCCAGCAAAGGAGTGCAATGAAGGTATAATTTTTATTTCGTTATCATAGTTTCTGAACACAATGTTTTTATTTGTTCTTGAGTGATCATGTTGTGCACTTTGCTTAAGGGGGAAAAAATCCAGCCATCACAAGGTACGGGGAAAATTGTTTTGTTACTCTTCTATTTTTTCAGATTCTTTTTTTTTAAATGTACTTATAAACTTTGCCCAATTGTATCCTAGGTTTTAACTAATAAATGATCCAAAGGGAAAAAAAATCACAACACTCTTAAACATCATCAAAATTCACCATACTTATTAAAAGTATCGTATCTGTATCAGTATCGACGATATTGGACCTGTATTTACTTGGTATCAATCAATACCAAATTTTGCAGTATCGCCCACCACTACTATCGGCAAGATTTGTTTCTGCGTTTACTAGATCAGAGTATTTTGGTTAAATAATTCATGTTTAGCATGTTTCATTCTTCAAACTGTCTCCGTCCAGAGTGTGGACATAAATGTCCTCGGAGGAGTGGATGTAAAGAGACGACGCTCACACTCCTCACTGCTCTGATTTGCACATTCAGTGATGCTCAGCTCGTCTGGTCTTTGGGGCTTGGATGCTGCGTTCAGAGAAATGTGTCCACGCCTCCATCTTCTCCTCTCTTTGATGCTGGGGATTTTATTTTTTATATTTTTTTTATGTTTTTGCTGACTGAAGAAAAACACAATGTTTTTCTGTATTCTGTCTTTTCTTTGTGAAGGCTTGAGCCCAGAGGTGAAAAGTTCTGATTGTGTCCCAGTTAGGTTCCAGAGCTGCTGCTGAGTCAGTTCAACAGACAAGCAGACAACCCGGACATGTTAAAAAATAAAATCCATTAAAGTGTATAAAAACTGAAGCATAAACACTTAAAGAAAACTTAATTTACATCAAAATGATTTGTGTTGGTTTCATTTGAATGGTATAATCCTATGTTATGATAAAATGCATGAATAAAAACATGGGGAAAAAAAAAACACGTTTGAACTTTAAATTATCTGTCCAAATGTTAAAATGACTTCTCACGTTCATACCTGAGCCCAAAGCGTTTCACGCTGTTGTCATCGCAGTGAATGGGAGATGAATCGTATTAATCGAGCAGGAAGCTCATTAAATTAATGAAATATTTTCAGTCTGTGACGCGTGCATTGAAGAAGGCCGCAGCCTTCAGAGCCTGAGAGGGAAATCACATTAAAGCCTTCAGTACTTTGATTTTTTTTTTTTAAAGTTTTTTTCTGTTTCATTGTCTGAAGCATTAAATCTTCTCGGTTACGTCAAACAGAAAGACGAAGCAGGAGTTTCTCTGACGGGAAATTCAGCTAAAACTGATCAGCGACATTTACGAACTTTTGAGCTTCGTTGTTGAAGTTTTCAGTTCATTTATGGTTTACTGACACACAGACAGATGTTTCTGCAGAGTGCACAAAAGAGATGCTTGAACATTGAAGGACACCAGAGAAACACTACGACCCCCTTCACACCACTTTTTTGTGATTCACGCTCATGAAGCATTCAAACGATTGTGATCCATTTTTCTTCCGTACGTTTTTCTGCATCTTTCTCGTTTCACAATTTTTGTGCTATTCTAACAAACCATAAATCAGCTTCAGGAGAAGGGTGCTATGACTTTTAGTATTTTTGAAACTTTAGCTTTTCTAAATATTTAGCCTTTTTTTTTTGCCACATTTTGTAATTGAAAACCAGTGGTGGGATGTAACTAAGTACAAGTACTTTGTTACTGTACTTAAGTACATTTTCATGTACTTTGCTTAAGTAGAATTAAATGTGTGTACTTTTACTCCACTACATTTGACATGAAGTATCTGTACTTTCTACTTCACTACATTTCTATAATGTGTTGAGTTACAAGTTACATTCACGTTGCAGTTTTTTTGATTTGTCGTTAGTTTGAAAGTAACTGATGTTGAGAGGGGAGTTGGTTTATTGAATCACTGCAAAGTGGACAGGTAACATTAGACCCGCCTTCAAGAAGAGCTGGACCAATGATGTATATTCTAGTATAAACGTCATTGAGCTGGGAGCACCACTGCACCACTAACACACCCAAAATGGATTCCACCACAGAGATTCAGCCAGAAGATACACAACACCAATGGTCTTACTGAAAGGTTAGAGAAAGACTATTGAAATACTGTTCAGTACATCAGAACAGATTTTCTCTCCCAAAAGAGACGGACTGGACTCAAAAAAACTTTGAAAATCAACTTCTTCTGAACTTGAACAATAAATTCTTGCTGCAATATTAAAATGTGTAGTTCATGATGTTAGGAGACAAGAAATGTCTCCAAATGTCTCAACACTCAGGTCCAAGTTTTGAAAATAGTGTCAGAAGTTAAAATATTGTTCATTGTTGATCCATTACCAGGTTGACTAGACAATATTTTAACTAGAGTTGAAGACAAACTGGAGTTGAAATGATCAGAGCCTGTTCCTTTGTTAGGTCTAATGCTCTTTTTTTTCAGTCAGACAACTTTTACTTAAATGTTTACTGCAGTTAAAATAACACATTGGTTTTACTTTGTGTTAAATAAAAACTTTCAAAGGTAAAATCTTTCTTATTTTGCTTAATGACATTTAACTCTGCATGTCATCCCTGAAATTCTGACACACAGACTCAAAAGTCCAAGTGTGAACTGTGTCACAGAGTAAACACAATAAAAACATGTATCATCTGCAGCATTGTTCATTAAAATGACACAACACTATTAATGTATTACAGAAAATATATATACAGTATGCACACTTAATGATTTTGTGTAGAGCATTGCATTAGGTAATACATTCAGCAAGTACTTTTACTTTAATACTTTAAGTATTTTTAAAGCAAGTACTTATTTACTTTTACTTAAGTAAAAACATTAATATGGTACTTCTACTTTTACTAGAGTACATTTTTGTCTGTTTATTTGTTCTTTTACTCAAGTACAGTGTTTGAGTACTTTCTCCACCACTGTTGAAAACTAATTAAGCTCATTTAACATCCTTCAAATCTTTAGATCTGATTACAACCTTTTACAGCTCCTTTCACATTTTGTTCACGTTCAGTTTCTTTCAGCTTCCATGTGCAGTTTACAGTTTTTCAGCTACTTTCTGCTGATTTCTCAGCTGTTCTTTTTCAGCTGTTTGGTAATCCTTTCAGATTATTTCTGCTAACTACATTTTAGATCTTCTAACTTCTTTCTGCTAATTTCTGCTTATTATGCTACTTATTTATGCACATTTCAGTTTTTTCTGTTATTTCAGCTATTTAGTGAAATAGTACCTACAGCTAGTATTCCAGCTAAACAGCTGTTTTATGCTAATTTTAGCCTTTTCAGCTAATTTCACATTTTTTGCACTCATTTAAACTTTTTTCAGCCTAATTCAGCAAACGTGTGCTCTCTCCACATCCGTCGTGTGAGTCGAGCTTTTTTTGCCTTTTTAGCTACTTTCAGCTGTTTGGTGCAAATTTCAGCTTTTTGCAGATAATTTTCACGTTTTTGTGCTTATTTCTGCTTCTTTCAGCCTAAATGGGCAAACCTGTTATTTCTACTCTCTTCTGTTAATTAAAATTGTTTTAAATGTTCAGCTGTCTTATTTTTTTTGAATTCTAGCTAATTTCAGCTGTTTTCAGATAAACTCAAGTTTTTCGTGTTAATTTCTGCTATACTTCCAACCTAATTAGTTCTGCAAAATTCAGCTTATTATGCTCCTTTCTGCTTTTTTTTTTGGTACTTTCAGTTATTTCAGCTCTTACAGCTACTTTTAGCTCTTTGATGTTAATTTTAGCTAATTCAGCTAATTCCACATTTTTAAATTAATTTCATCTCTGTCCACTTCCTTCTGGTAGTTTAAGATACTTTCTGCTTTTCCATCTACTTTTCAGCCTTTTTTGCGCTAATTTCAGCTTTTTTAAGGCTAATTTCCTCCTTTTTGTGCTGATTTTTGCTTATTTAAACCTAATTCAGCAAATATGTGTTCTTCTTGCTTTCTTCTGCTAATTAAGGCTTTTTCTTCCATTTCAGCTACATATCAGAGTAATTTTTTTTGCTAATTTCAGCTGTTTCTCAGGAAATGCACTTTAATGATGCATTATTGTCTGCATGAAGCTGCAGGTGCACAAAAAGTTAAGTGTCACAGAAGAAAATCATTGATAAATATGTCACAGAGTCAAAGAGTAACATAAAAAAAATGATCAAATGAAAAAATTGAAGATGAAAAAAATCTGATTAATCTAAAACAGATTTGCAGATCCTCTTTTGGGAAATAAATCAGTAAAAAAAATGGTTCTGACCTGTTTGAGAGTCCAGCAGGAACCTCCCGTCCTCATTCCCTGAGATGATGCTGTACTTGATGAGATCCGGGCCGCCCCCGTCTTTGGTGAGGGCGGAGACACACAGAACCTCCGACCCGACCGCTAAGGATTCTGGGAGCTGGGCAGTGTACTCCGAGCTCAGGAAAACCGGCTGGTAGTCGTCCATCGAGACCACGTCCACGGTCACCGTGGCAACGGAGTAAAGGTGACGAGGCAGGCCGCGGTCAGTGGCCTTCACCTTCAACTCAAATGTGGGCGGGGTGTCAAAGGTCAGAGGTCGCTCCAAACGCAGGACCCCTGAGAACTCATCCAGAGAGAAGTAGCCTCCATCGCCTGCCAGCAGGGAGTACCTCACCTCTGAGTTTATCCCTGAAAACACACAGACACACACACACGCAGTCTTAGATTTTATCAAATCAAATCGTAACTTTGATCTCTGGGAACAGAAATGATCCAAACACTTTTTTTAAGTAACGGTCATCATTGTTTAAAACAATACAGACTTCTAAGACTGGTCGTGAAAATTTATGATTTTCATGTTTTTATTTCTATCCTTC
>JBBPBX010030491.1:0-13541 GCA_038048925.1 Garcialebias charrua
CCGTATGCATTGTTTTAAACTCACTATGTTCTTTGTTTCCTCTATAAAAAATGTCTGCAGAGGTTTTAAACGTGTCCTATTTTTTATCGCCCGGGCTTCTAATTACTCAGCTGACAGTTTATTTATATCAAGGATGAACAGAATTTAGCGAAGGCCAATAAGATTAAACACTATTCGAGGAGCGCCAACCAAAATGAGCTGGCACACTGCAAAAGTTCTGAGGAGAGTGTGCAGTTGCCTTCTGTTCACTGCTATTGATCATCAGAGGACGAGCACTGGCAGGATGGACCCGTGCTGGGCTCGTCCAGAACCCCAGATCGGCTTTGCACAAGAATAATGTGCTTTTTTTTTTTAAATGCAGAACTTGTTTATTGAATTCTGGATTGGTTCTAGTTTAGGATACTGTGCAAAGTTTCAGACTATTCACTGTTTCAAAAACAAACATTTGATGTTTCCTCTGTGGTCAGAAAATAAAAGCAGTTTGAATATAATGTGTTTACAGATCCTGAGTGAACGTTTGGTGTGGGAAAAGCTGAGAGTCACCCCCAACTCCAAAGTGCAACTGATCATTCTACATTTCTGCCCAAGACTTTTGCATTTAATGTTGGTGTCAACTCTGTCTGTTAGCAAAATATCTCATGAAGCACTGGACACATTTTAACAAAACTCTCAGAAGCTAACAACAGGATGTACGTCTGCAACTGATTACCGGTATATATTGGAGTCAAACAACTGAAAATGTTTGTCACAGCCAACTGAGCTCAGCCTCCAAAAGTAGTGTCTACATCTCAGCCTACAGCCTTATAGCCCAGCATATACTCTGAGCGCTAACAGGTTGAGAACGATCCTGTTATGTAAAGTGAGATCATGCATATCATTACAGTATTTATATTTTGACCAGAATAGTTGAAGTTCTCCATCATTTCTCAATAGAAGATTATAATACCCGTAGTCTAAAACTCTGGCATGAAAGGCGATGGATGACGTGCATCCCTTCAAAGAATGCTAAGCCTTGTTTCTTTATTCAATTAAATTCTGTTTATTTATGTAGAACCAAGTCACAACAGAATCACCTCAGGGCACTGAGCAGAAACATTCATAATATACAAAGTAAATTAATAACAGTATTTATATGTGGAAATAAGTAACTTGTGTAGTACTGTATATTGTGTTGTTATTTCTCTATGGTAAAAATGATCAAAAACATAATTGCCTATAGCTGAAGGAAGCACGTGCATAAAACCTGATGACTTACCGGTAGTTATAACTTTATAACAGAATGCTACAAGTGTATGTCCTTTTAATCATAGCTGTATTCAAAACACTGGTGCACATTACATTTTCTTTACCATTTGAGGAAAATGCTCAACTCTCAATGAAAAATTAATGAAACATTTTAAATAAGCTTAATCCCCACAGACACAACCCCCCTGCACCATTCTCATAACAAACAGGTAGCTTTGAAAGATCAAATTTAAGTGCCTGAAACATGTGAAAAAAGTTACAAATAAAACCACTAAATCAAAGTGCTTCACCACTAGCTTTGAATATGGACCATGCAGCTTTTATTCCACTCATAAGCATCAAACTGGTGGTGTGAAAATATGGTGAATACATGTTTGTGAGACAGGAGTGATGCAAAACGTGAATCAGTAGTTGATGTCTCGTCAGCATTATCAGTTATAAAGCACGGACTCTGGAGTCAAAGGCATAAACCATTATCTAAGCTAGGCTAATAGCCAAAAGGGGGCATGTTTATTTGTTTTACAAAGTATTTATTTTATTGGTTTTCAGGCCTGTAAAACAAGTCTTTATCAAAAATGATGTACTGGTGTTAAAGGACTCTACATTAGCTCAAATTAAACTTCTATAGCTTCTCCTGACACAGTTTGTTTCATGTGTTACTGTTTTATTAACTGAACATCTGCATCACTTCTGATGTGTTCTCTCAGGCCCTGTACACACGTAGCCTGGTGTTTGAAAAACGAATATCTGCGCAAAAAAAATATCTCTGTACATACATGTTCGGATATTTAAAATGTTCGTCTACATGTCCCTGTTTATTTTCACCACAGAGCGTTGTAAAGAATATGCTGAACCCATAGGTGGTAGTGTAGTGCAGTCAATCCTTCAAAGCAACAACTTCCTGTTATTATTTCTTTTCTTTTTTTCGTTCGTTTGTGTGGACAGACCGCGAGGTTGAACTACTATTAAATACCGTGTTGGAGTACAAAGTTAATAAAACGCAGGAAAATGTCAACTGGGAATCATGTCCAACTGGGATGGGGCCAACACGGGCCGGTGCCCATGTAACACAGAGCCTGGCCCTACCAGTGGCCCACCCTCCAAGCAAGAAGCGGAAACCATACAATACCAGCCTTGTTTACGTATCAGATTTTTGATCCAACCTGCCGATATTTTCCGATCCATGATGCACGTTGGCTTCACGCTATGGAATAGATTTCCTGAACGGAGGCGTGTCTCATGAACCCAGAGTAACAAGACCCGCCTCAAATTCAGGAAATCCATTTCATAGTTTGCAGCCAGCTACAGCGTGAGGACTGAGTGAGTACTCAGTTGGGCTTGTCTTGGGATTGTTTTCAAAGAGCGGGTCATTTGTTTTGGTATTGTTTTCAAAGAGCGGGTCGTTTGTTTATGGATTGTTTTCATGGAGCTGGTCGCTTGTTTCTGTCGCAAGATCTGACAACACTGGTGAGTAGCATCTTAGCTAGCAGCTAGCCGACTTTTCATCATAACATGTGCGTTGTGTTGTGCTGGAGGGACTATGTTTCTCAGCTGGCCTGGGAACGCCTTGACCAGCAAATGTTTAATTTTACACTAAACACCGCAAGACAGCAACGTTCAATGTTTGCAGAGCTGGAGCTCGGTGGCTTTGCATCATATCATAATAAACAGCTACATTATAAAGCGATGTAAAATACTAAAAACAGGAACATGTCTGTGTTGGTTACTGGTTTATGTCATGAACTTAGCAGATGTAAAGCCATTTAATATTTTATTTAATTTATTTATTCATTCATTTAAAAGAGACAAAATAAAACAAATTCATCAAAAATAAAACATTGAATGAAAAGAGTGCAGAAAGAAGAAAAAAATCTTATATCACCCCATTATTTAAAAGAATATATAAAATAACTTTAAACAAACAATCACTTAACTCCATATCTGTAAAATTAACTGAATTATAACCATTTTTGAGTTGGCTTATTTCAATTGCCTACTGCAGCCATCTTCAATTCAATTGTACCCAAAAGTTAATCAGCAGTAAAGAAACATCTGCTTATTATTTCTTGAAAGATTTTTCAAAATCTGTCCCGTGGGTCATGAGATATTTTGCTAAGAAGCTGACACCATTGATTCCAAATAATTAACGTTATAATTTTAAAGAAAGATCTTATGCATTCTAATAGTCCTTTGAATATGAACATTCATCAACATCTCAGAACCATCAGCATGTTCTGGTCTACGCTCACCATATCTTTAAATGACTTTCAATCACTTTAACTCATCAAGGGATAAAATAGTGATTGATTGTAAACAACGGCGTGCACTATAAAACTTGAAATATAGACAAAGTAATGCCGTTTGTTATAACAGGGATGAGGACAGTACTGACGATGTGTTTTACAGTCCAAGTGTATTGTGTTCTGGTTGTAACGTAGAAGTTTAGTCAGTACGTAACGAGGAAGTGTGCAGAGACACGCACCGAGCGCGCTTTTGTTAACCTGTATTTTTGTGTTTTGCAGTTTCAAAACTAAATTAATATGTTGCACAGGAGATGAGTTGGCCCATCTCTGCGTGAGTGCAGCTACAGCGTGCGCTCTCAGGACATTATTACCTGCAGTGTCCCCTCAGTGAGGAATGGACTTGGCAAAAGGGCCTTCTCCTACTCTGCTCCTGTTTCCTGGAAATCTTACAAAAAGATCTGAAGCTCTTGACCTTGACCTCTCTAAGTGGCTTTAAACATCTGTTAAGTTCATGGGAAAAACCAATGCAGACATGTTCCTGTTTTTAGTTTTCTACACTGCCTTATAATCTAGCTGTTTATTTTATTGTTTTTGCTACTTTTTCCTTTTGACTGTCCTTATGTTTTTATTTTATTTTAACTTGTTAAAAAATTGTATACCTCTTTTATGATTGTCTATTGTTGTTGTTGTTATTCACCGTTGTCATAACTCTTTATTAAAATCAGGTCTCGCTTGTAAATGAGTCCCCGAGGCTCAATGGGATGAGCCTGTATAAATAAAGGTTGAATGAATATCATATAAGATGGACGGTCTAAAGTACAAGTAGAAAGAACTTCTAAAACCTAATACAGCAAAGAAAAACAATATCAAGAATTACTTTAGAAGTTAAATATTAGGGGATTTCCGGTTGAATGGCGGTGGGATAAGTTGTGTTTAGGTGCGCTCCTGCGGAACTGGCCTGTTTTCCAACTAATGCCTGGCACTTTCTTCCGATTTTGACCGCAAACAATAGACAACTTACACATTTTACGCATATCTCTTGTTCGATCACTAAAATGCCACCAAAGCCTGCTAAAGGAGTAAGTTCGATCCAAGCTCACCTGCGGCCTGCTCCTCGTGGCGGAACCTCGAGCTGTCCTGGGTCACCTCCTCCGTCTGAAGCAGCAGCTGCCGCTGCAGTTTGTGACGTTGGCAGCCTCAAACAGGAGCTGCTGGTGGCTCTCCGAGAGGACTTTACTGCTATAATTAAAGCAGAATTCCATGCCGCTCTGGGTGAAAGTCTCGTCAATCAATGCCGAGCTGTTGGCCCTCAAAAAGGAGCTATCATCGGGGCTAGCTACAGTGCAGGAGAACTTCACGGGGCTAAAGCTAACGGTAGCAGAGGTGGAGAAGTCCGTCTCCACCTGCACTGATGACATCGTTAGCCTCCAGAAAAAAGTCGAGAGCCTCACGAAGACGGTGGCACAGCTGGAGGATAAATGTGACGATTTGGAGTCCCGGTCCCGACGTCAGAACATCCGTATCATCGGTGTCCCGGAGGATGACCCTTCATCGGCTACAACGGCTGCGGTCTCTCGGATGCTAAAGGAGGCCTTCGACTTCGAGGAAGAGCCGCTGCTGGATCACGCTCACCGCATCCCAGTCCCCAAACCGAAAGCAGGCGAGCGGCCCCGTCCAATTGTAGCTAAGCTACACTACCACACGGACTGCGTGAAAATCCTGGCGAAGGCGAGGGAGCTGCAGCGGGTCAAAGTGAACGGTACAAATATCTTTGTGTTCCCCGACTACACCGCCAAAACGGCCCGAGCGCGAGCCGCCTTCACTGAGTGTCGCCGCAAGCTTCGCGACGTCCAGGGGGTTCGGTTCGGCTTGCTCCACCCGGCCCGGCTGAAGATCACGTATGATGGAACTACACGGGTGTTCACATCCCCCGAGGAGGCGAGTGTGTACATCGAGTCGATTACAAAATGAGAAATATAATTAGTGTACTTTGTTTTACACTCAGGGAATGTCAGTATTATTAGTTATTATTATTATTCATGTTTAAAAATATAATCAGAGTGCTCTGTTTACACTCACGGATTTAATGGGTAGAAATAATAATCAGTGTGCTTTTTCTTTCATACTCAGGGAACGTTAGTATTATTAGTTATTATTATTATTATTCATGTTTAAAAATATAATCAGAGTGCTCTGTTCACATTCACAGATTTAATGGGTAGAAATGTAATTACTGTAGTGTGCTTTTTCTTTCATACTCAGGGAACGTTAATATTATTCGATATTATTATTATTATTATCATTCGTGTTTAAAAACATAATTAGAGTGCCTTGTTTACATTCACGGATTTAATGTTTAGAAATACAATTAGCCAGCTTTCTTTTTTTTCTCTCTCTCATAGTCAGGGAACGTTAGTATTATTAGTCATTATTATTATTCATGTTTAGAAATATAATTAGTGTGTTTTGTTTACATCCACGGATTTAATGTTTAGAATTATAATTAGTGTGTATTGTTTGCGTTCACGGGTTTAATGTTTAGAATTATAATTAGTGTGTTTTATTTACATTTAGGGATTTAATGTTTTGAATTATATTGTGTGCTTTGGTTCGCATTTGGGGAATGTTATTATTATTAGTTATTATTATTATCAATCACTGTTTTTTTTAAAGAGTTCTTGCTCTTCCAGATTAGTGCCTATTACATATTTTAAATCTTCTTTTCATTTAGCTAGTTCTGTGGGAGTCACCTGGTACAGGTTGTGATGTGGTGCCATTTGACCGTAAGGACAAGTTTTCTAGTGACTCCTGTTGGAGTCTGCACAGTCCCTTCATTTGGGGAAGGGCCAAGTGCAAGTGGGGGGGGGTCTTTTTTTTCCTGCAGTGGGGGCGGGGATTGGGAAGGATGGCAATACTGTATTTTACAACCCTTATTATGAACAACAGGTCACATGTCTGTTGATTTGAAAGCTTCCTCAACATCATCTGCTGTCAGATTCCTAAGCTGGAATGTTAAAGGTCTTAACAATCCGGTGAAACGATCTAAAATATATTCTCATATGAAACGCCTGAACCCAGACGTAATATTCCTACAGGAAACACATTTGCAAAATTCAAATCAGGTCAGGCTTAAATATCCATGGATTGGGGAGATTTACCATTCGAGCTTCAACTCAAAAGCCAGAGGAGTTGCCATACTATTTAATAAGAATATTCATTTTACAGCATCAAAAATAATGAAGGATACAAATGGCAGATTTCTTATAATTGCGGGCTCTCTGTTCCATACCCCCGTTTTATTAGTGAACATTTATGCACCAAACTTTGATAACCCAGACTTTATAAACAATTTAGTTAGCACACTTCCATATCTTGACACTCATCTGTTAATTTTAGCTGGGGACCTGAATTGTGTTATGAACACATCATTAGATCGCTCTTCGTCTCGGCCCTGTACACAGTCTAATATGTCTAAATCTATTTTGGATTTTGTGTCCCAAAATGGTTATGTAGATCCATGGAGGGCACAGAATCCACTAACAAGGACCTATTCTTTTTACTCACAGGTGCACCAATCCTATTCCCGTATAGATTATTTTTTTGTTGACAGCTCTTTAATGCAGAGAGTCACGTCTTCTGAATACTATCCGATTGTTATTTCAGACCATTCTCCTCTAAGCATTGATATAAACTTTATAAATAAACCCCGTTCTAGTCCTCGTTGGAGATTTAATAGTCTCCTGTTATCAGATGAGCCATTTAATAAATTCATCTTATCAGCAATTGACGATTTCCTAATGTTCAATAAGAGCGATACAATTTCTCCCTCACTATTATGGGAAACATTAAAAGCCTATATTCGTGGTCAGATTATTTCTTTTTCAGCTAATGTCAATAAAAATCTACGCACTAAGATATCAGAAATATCAACAAAAATTCAGAATATTGACAGGCAAAATGCCGTTAATCCGTCACACGATTTGCTGAAACAGCGACAGGATCTTCAAATGGAACTTGATCTTTTAACAACATCTGATGCGGAACGTCTCTTGATCCGATCTCGAGCCACTTATTATGAGCATGGGGAAAAACCAAGTAGACTTTTGGCACATCAACTGAAACGAAAGGCTAGCTCTCGCACAATATCGCAAATCAAGGATCGATCAGGCAACCTTGTCTCAGACCCTGTCTCCATTAGTGACACCTTTAAAAAATTCTACTGCGATCTGTATAAATCTGAACTACAAGCAGACTCAAATGAGCTACTCGCCTTTCTTCAGAATATTGACATTCCTAGGATAGACAAATTGATTTCTGATCAACTTGAGGCTCCCATTAAATTAGAAGAAATATTAGCGTCAATTAATAATATGCAAAGTGGTAAAACACCGGGCTCGGATGGTTTCTCTGCCGAATTTTTCAAAAAATTTAAAGATAAGATAGCCCCTCTTCTTCTCGAGGTTTATAATGAGTCATTCGGGCGTGGCCTGCTACCTCCCACCTTGACTCAGGCTTCAATCTCTCTCATGTTAAAGAAGGATAAGGATCCTATTGCTTGCGAGTCTTATAGAGTCAGAGTCAGAGTCAGAGAGAATTTATTGTCATTTGCACCGCATGTAGTACATGTGTTGAAAACGAGACCCCACATAGACCCCTTTCACTCTTGAATGTGGATTTTAAGATTTTGTCTAAAGTACTCGCAACTCGGCTTGAGACAGTTCTCCCTCTGATTATCTCACAAGAACAAAATGGATTCATCAAAGGTCGCCAGTTGTTTTTTAATACCCGTACATTATTGAACACAATTTTTTCAACTCATTCCCCCAAGTCTCCTGAAGTGATCATTTCTCTTGACGCCGAGAAAGCTTTTGATCGAGTGGAATGGGAGTATCTCTTTGCCGCTCTTAATAGGTTTGGTTTTGGAGAGAGGTTTGTGTCCTGGATCAAACTACTTTATACATCTCCTCAAGCATGTATTCTTACTAATTCCATCCAATCTGATTATTTTTCGGTGGGGCGTGGTACTAGACAGGGTTGCCCTCTTTCCCCCCTCTTGTTTGCGTTAGCCATTGAGCCTCTTTCTGTTGCCCTAAGATCCCTTTCTTCTTTTCACGGAATCATCCGCTCTGGCGTCGAGCTTAAACTGTCCTTATATGCAGATGACCTTCTCCTGTATGTTTCTGACCCTTTATGTAGTCTTCCCCCAATTTTAAATACTCTGGAAAAATTTGGATCGTATTCCGGCTATAAAATTAATTCACTTAAAACCGAATGCTACCCAGTGAATTCATTAGCTTTAAAGCTTAAACCTTCTGATATCCCTTTTAAGCTCAGTCCCTCGGGGTTTAGGTATTTGGGAATTAATATTGCACGTACTCTGCCCTCAATGTTTTCTCAGAATTATACCCCACTAGTCTCCCAAATTGCATCAGACCTTCAGAGGTGGAACTCTCTCCCTCTTTCACTAATTGGCAGGATTAATATTATCAAAATGAATGTGCTACCTAGACTTCTGTTTTTATATCAAAATATCCCTCTGTTTTTGCCCAAACAGTTCTTCAGGTCCCTGGATCAGATGGTCTCTTCCTTTTTGTGGAATGGAAAGGCCCCCAGAATGAGACTTTCTTTATTACAACAGTTCACCACAAATGGTGGTCTTTCTCTACCTAATTTTACAATGTATTACTGGTCCTCACATATCCATAAACTGAATTATTGGTTAAATTCACCTGATCTGATTTGGTGTAAACTTGAAGTTCAATCGATTTCTGCATCTTTTTCACCTGCCTCAATTATTTATTCATCATTACCAATTAAACTATCCTCTGTTACTACAAATCCTATAGTGCTTTCCACACTCAGGATCTGGTCACAATTTAGGTCCCACTTTAAATTTGTATTACCATCTAATAAAATGCCATTATTAAAGAATCACATTTTCTCTCCAGCATCTACTAATGCTGCCTATAGAATTTGGCATGAGAGAGGTATTAGAACAATGAGAGACCTTTACGAAGATGGTTTGTTCCTTAGTTTTTCAGAATTGTCTTCTAAATTTAATCTACCCACTTCACATTTGTTTCTTTATTTCCAAATTAGACATTGCGTTTCATCACGGTTTCCAAATTTTCCAACTTTGCCTACTGACCCACCATGGGTCGAATTCCTAGCTTTGAAGCCTAATCTGAAATCTCCTCTTTCTATTATTTATGGAAAACTTATGGCAATTGAGGCCGACTCATCAGGTAAAACCAGAACTGCATGGGAACGGGAATTGGGTGTTGAACTGTCAGAGTCATGGTGGGATAAAGTTATTCTCAGCATACGCCAAAGTACACCATGTGCCAGACTACAATTAATACAGTTTAAAGTAATAAATAGAGTACATTTTTCAAAATCCCGTCTATCAAAATTTTTCCCTTCAATTCCAGACCAGTGTGATAGATGTCAGACTTCACCTTGCAACTTAAGTCATATGTTTTTCTTTTGCCCAAACTTATAAGGGTTTTGGAAATATTTCTTCTCCATACTCTCAGGAGTTTTTAAGATCCAGATTCAGAGTGATCCACTTATTAGCAGGTCCCCGGTTCAAATCCCGGTCCGGGGGCCTTTCTGGGTGGAGTTTGCATGTTCTCTCCGTGCATGCGTGGGTTTTCTCCGGGTGCTCCGGTTTCCTCCCACAGTCCAAAAACATGCATGTTAGGCTGATTGGTAACTCTAAATTGACCTTGGGTGTGAGTGAAACGGGTCCCTCTTGTAAATGAGTCCCCGTGGCTCAACGAGGCTAGCCTGTATAAATAAAGGTTGAATTGAATTGAAAATTGCCATTTTTGGAGTTCCAGGGACCACACTTAACCTATCCCGCCAGTAGGGGGAGGTCCTGGCCTTTTGTTCTCTCCTTGCCAGGCGTTGTATTTTGCTCGCCTGGAAATCTCCCACACCTCCATCCACATCACAATGGCTTAATACCGTAAGATCATTCTTGAAAATAGAAAAAATTTCATTAACAGTGAAAGGTAGTTCAGAAAAATTTACTCATAAATGGGCACCCTTTGTGTCATATGTAAAATCTTTGTCTTCACAACATACAGACTGATACCCTGATGCACGCTCAATGCACAGACTGATGGGACTGACTCATCACATTACCATGCGACTTAATTTTGAAGGATAAATGAATGGGTTAAACACTGGTTCCCTTTTAGTTTTTTGATGCCATCCTATCCCCCCTCCTCCCCTTTTTATTTTTTATTTTATTTTTTTATTTTATTGATTGATTTTATTTTTATTCATTTTGTCCTGTTTTTGGTTATGTTAGTGGGGTGAGATGTGTTTGGTGTGGGATGGGGGAGAGAAGGGAGGGGAGAGAAAAGGGGAGAATTTTTTTTTTATCTGGAGAAGTCATGTAAGTTTTGTAAAATGTATGTACTGTTAATTGTTGTATGCTCTCCTGATAAATAAAATTAAAAAAATTAAAAAGAAGTTAAATATTAGCTAATGCTGTGCTCTTTCCCATGACATATCATTTTTCATTGTTTGTTTTTATTTTTTTTTTTAAGTTTTATAATCAAGAAAACTGATGTGAAATGGATCCTAGTTTGGCTACCTTTTAGCCTGGATGAAGACTTCTGCCATTTTCTTCATACCCTGTTTTCTGTGATGGATGTCACTGCCATAAATCACTGAAACAGACTCATGAATTCTGTCTGTCTGTCTGTCTGTCTGTCTGTCTGTCTGTCTGTCTGTCTGTCTGTCTGTCTGTCTGTCTGTCTGTCTGTCTGTCTGTCTGTCTGTCTGTCTGTCTGTCTGTCTGTCTGTCTGTCTGTCTGTCTGTCTGTCTGTCTGTCTGTCCGTCCGTCTGTCTGTCTGTCTGTCTGTATGTCTGGGAACTAACTTGAAAGAAAATATTGAACAAGTTCAATGATTTTAGAATCTCTCCATTTAGCCTTAACAAAAAATATTAGCTTTCCAACCAAGAGATGATTGCTGTGCTTTTAGTTCTTAAAGACCAGTTGTAAAGACAATCCAACATTTAACTGTATATATTTTCAGTGTGTAACTGTTTTTTTTTTTTTTCTGTGTGTGTGTGTGTGTGTGTGTGTGTGTGTGTATGTGTGTGTGTGGGTGTGTGTGTTGGGGGAGGTGGTTACTAAAGTGTTTTAATAACATCCCCAAAATTCATATTTTACAATAATCAATTTTATTTAACACAAAAAAATGATCAAAGGGTTTCACTTTGACTTTTAGAATGTGAAAAAGGTTGAGCTAAAATAATCTAAACGTTCTTTTTATTTTGTGTGTGTATTTCTTTTAACATCACACCGCCCATCATTAAACAGGGGTGGAGGCCTCCGAGTTCAACTGTCCCCCTCCTACAATGCTGTGATTGCTGGTATCACTCAGCCCTCTGTGAATAGCAAACAACCATCAGGGTGCTAACGATCCATTGTTAGGCTGATGGTCCTCCTTGATCATGTGAGCAGCTGGTTTCAGGCTGTCATCAGCCAACTGGTTGTGTAACACTGTGAGAGGGTGCTATTTATAAGACTGAGCTGAACCCAGCACCTCAGACTGAGGAAGTCTTTCGGACGAAAGACGAAACGTTTCTACAATTTTTTGCTTTGTTTTGTTTTTTTGTTTTTTGAATGTCCAGAGGACCAGACTTAGCTTTTTTAGATTTTTCTACCTGGATTATTGAGCATGCATCAGGGTATTCTTTTAACATTATTCACGTCTGTTGCTCCTTGTCAACATCATCATACTTAATTTATGAACTTCTACCTTTGAATTTCTGTTGCTTCATTAAAAAAAGTATCTTCTTTTTGAAAATGCAGTAAAGGTTTGTGCCTTCATGTGGGATGCTTACTGAGGCTGAGCTTCCTCACATGCAGCATGGAGAGGTTTCACAGGGCAGGCCTCCAGGCGAGCAACAAAGGCATGAGGCAGAGGTAGTTTGCATATTTATTGATCTCTGCATACTAAATGAGGGAAAGTTAGATCTAAGCCACTTCAAGGCATGAACAGATTATTTTCATGGGAAAAAACCTCTAAATGTGTAATTTTATTGAACAGAGATTAGATTTAGAGGTTTAATCAATGCATTGTTAAAGACTTTCACAGATTAAATACAAACACATTGATCCCACTTTTGCTGAGAAACAGCCAAACAGTGCTGAATTTGTATGAAAAAAACCATAAACCACACCGCAGATTTTTAAATACAGCTGATTTGAAAATTGCGTTAGTTTGGTTAAGCTCAGGAGCCCGTTTGCTATAAAGTCAGCTAAGAAATATATTTTTTAAGCGTTTATTTAGCTAAATTTAAAGAAAGAAAGCGTCCGGTCCGACCCACCTGCATACAAATAATCGGTGAACTAATTTTTTTAATCCAGCTGATTTGAACATTTCTTTAGTTTTGTTAAGCTCAGGAGCCCGTTTGCTATAAAGTCAGCTAAGAAATATATTTTTAAGCGTTTATTTAGCTAAATTTAAAGAAAGAAAGCTTCCGGTCCGACCCGCCTGCATACAAATAATCGGCGAACTACTTTTTAAAATCCAGCTGATTTGAACATTTCGTTAGTTTTGTTAAGCTCAGGAGCCCGTTTGCTATAAAGTCAGCTAAGAATTTTTTTAAAGCGTTTATTTAGCTAAATTTAAGAAAGAAAGTGTCCGGTCCGACCCGCCTGCATAAAAATAATCGGCGAACTAATTTTTTTAATCCAGCTGATTTGAACATTTCGTTAGTTTTGTTAAGCTCAGGAGCCCGTTTGCTATAAAGTCAGCTAAGAAATATATTTTTTCTCGCAAAGAAATAATAGTTTTTACCGTGTTTTGTTGTAAATTCCTTCGGTGCTCGCCCGCTTCTGTGGCCGCCATTTTAAGCAGGGCAAATGAGGCGCTGACGCGTCGCGTAGCGGTGACGCATAATAGATGCGTATTAAACACCGAAGCGTATTATGTACGTTTTTTTCTGGTTTATTTCCAATAATTGGACAAAGCGTATTATACACAGGAGCGTATTATACACCGACGAATACGGTATATATATATATA
>JBBPBX010030491.1:15558-25642 GCA_038048925.1 Garcialebias charrua
TATATATATATATATATATATTAGTTTACTATTCTTTTTAGAGAATCAAATAAAAATCTACTCTGACAGAAAATCACACACAAAGTGGAGTGACAGTTCACTCGTTTCATTATATAGTAAACCATAGCAGGGTTAAAAAGAAACACCCACCTGTTAAGCAAGAAGGAGATAATCTTCAGGATTAATTTAATGACAAAGTGAATTAAGCATCTAACATTCTTTTAAAATGAATATTTTCCACCACCTACCATGTCAAAGTTTTACACTTTCTTATGAGAAGCATCAACATTGTGGCTGTTCTGGTCAAACGTTATGATTATTCCATCCATCCATTTTCTTCTGTTTATCCAGGGTTGGATCATGGGGGTAGCAGCCTAAGTAAGGAGGCCCAGACTTCCCTCTCCCCATCCATTTGGGCCAGCTCCTTCAGGGGAATCCCAAGGTGTTCCCCAGGCCAGCCAAGAAACATAGTCCCTCCAGCGTGTTCTGTGTCTCCTCCCAGTGGGACGTGTACAGAACACCTCATCAGGGAGGTGTTCAAGTGGCATCATAACTAGATGCCCAAGCCACCTCAACTGGCTCCTCCCAATGTGGAGAAGGAGCGGCTCTACTCTGAAGCCTGGAACTGGAATACACTTGAGCGTACATGAAGTACGCCACTGTACGCGCGCATTTTGTGTGCATGCTTTCGCTGCTATAGCTCGGCTTTTATCAGCTTTCAAACGCTCGCGTTCTCGCTCCAGATCCTTGTTGTAATATGAGCAGCTGCGCGCGGAGGGGACTCAACTGAGCTCGCTGATTGGTCACTTGCTGACACGCCTACTGAAATGATTGACAGCTTTCAGTCAGCTCATGAGCAGCTCGCTGAAGAAAGCTGCGGTGTTCTGATGCGGTGTTTCTACTATATATGTTATAAAAAGTTATCTCAGAAATAAAAATAATAACAGGGAGCGCTTTTCCTGCAGCACACAGTCCACCAGGGAATATTTAAAACATCGCGCACCCAGGTAGGACCTGAATTAATTCATTTCAGGTAACATACAAAACAGTCCGGCGCCGGGGAAGTTTATGGTCAGACACCGCGCAAGCGTCCGCGGTCATAAAAAAAAGCTTTGCACGTACATGCCCTGAGGGGCTACGCGGGGCTACGCGGGGCTACGCTTTTCCCTTGACGTACGTACGTGGCGTATAGGCGTATTGCTTGTACGCTCAGGTATATTTCAGGCTTCAGTCCTTTCCGGATGACTGAGCTTCTCACCCTATCTCTAAGGGAGAGCCCAGACACCCTGCGGAGAAAACTCATTTCGGCTAATTGTATCCGTGAGCTCATGCTTTCGGTCACAACCCAAAACTCATGACCATAGATGAGGGTAGGAACGTAAATCGATCGGTGAATTGAGAGCTTCACCTTTTGACTCAGCTCTCTCTTCACCACAACAGACTGGCCTGTCTGTCTTCCTGCCTGCCTGACTGCCTGCCAGCCCGTCCATCCGTCTGTCCCGTTTCACTTCAGATGCTGCACCTATTTGCTTATTGATCTCTCGCTCCATTTTTACCCCATTCGTGAACAAGACCCAAAGACACTTAAATGCCTCCACTTGGGGCAGGACCTCCTCCCTGACCCATAAGGCACTCTACCCTTTTTTTAGCTCAAGACCATGGCCTCAGATTTGGAGAGAAACAGATTCTCATCCCGGTTGCTTCACATTCGGCTGCAAACCGCTCCAGTGAAAGCTGTAGATCACTACCTGATGAAGCCAATTGGACCACATCATCTGCAAAAAGCAGAGACGTGATCCTAATGGCACCAAAACAGATCCCCTCAACACCTTGGCCGCGCCTAGAAATTTTATACATAAAAGTTACGAACAGGATCAGTGACAAAGGGCAACCTTGGCTGATTCAAACTCTCACTGGGAACAATACTGATTTACTGCTGGCGATGTGAACCATGCTCTGACACTGGTCATACAGGGACCTAACAGCCCGCATCAAAGGGCCTGGTACCCCATACTCCCGGAGTACCCCCACAGGGTTCCCAAAGGGACGCAATTGAACGCCTTTTCAAAGTCCACAACGCACAGATTGGTTGGGCACAGATTGGTTGGACAAACTCCCACACATCCTCCAGGACCCTGCTAAGGGTGTAGAGGTGGTCCAGTGTTCCACGACCAGGACGAAAACCACACTGCTCCTCCTGAATCTGAGGTTTGACTATATGATGGACCCTCTTTTCCAGAACCCCTGAATAGACCTTACCAGGGAGGCTAAAGAGTGTGATCCCACTGTAGTTGGAACACACTCTGCGGTCCCCCTTTTTGCATAGGGGGAACACCACCCCAGTCTGCCAATCATGGGGAATTGCCCCTGATGTCCATGCAATATTGCAGAGTTGTGTAAGCCAACACAACCCTACAACATCCAGAGCCTTAAGGAAATCTGGACAAATCACATCTACCCATGGTGCACTGCCACCGAGGAGCTTTTTAACCACCTCAGTGACCTCAGCACCATAGATTGGAGAGTCCGACCCAAATTCCTCATGCTCCGCTTCTTCAATGGAAGACATGCTGGTGGGATTGACTAGGTCTTCGAAGTATTCTGCACATTGACTATCGACATCCTGAGTTGATGTCAATAGCACACCATCCCCACTATAAACAGTGTTGGTGGTGTATCGCTCCCCCCTCCCCTGAGACGTCGGATGGTGGACCAGAATCACCTTGAATCCGTATGGAAGTAATTCTCCATGGCCTCTTTGAACTCCTCCCACACTCAAGTTTTTACCTCAACGATCACCTAAGCTTCATGTCACTTGGACTGCCGGTATCCATCAGCTGCTTCTGGTCCCGCAGGCCAAAAAGGTCTGCTAGGACTCGTTTTTCAGCCTGACAGCATCCCTCACCACTGGTGTCCACCAACGGGTTTGAGGGTTGCCACCACGACAGGCACCAACAACCTTGCAGCCACAGCTCGGACAAGTCGCCTCGACAATAGAGGCATGGAACATGATCCACTCAGGCTCAATGTCCCCCACCTTCCCTGGAATATGTTCAAAGTTCTCCCGGATGTGGGAGTTAAAGTTCTGTCTCACGTGAGACTCTGCCAGACATTCCCAGCAGACCCTCACAAAATGATTAGACCTGCCAGGTCTGACCGGCATCCTCCCCCACTATCGGAGCCAACTCACCACCAAGTAGTGGGCAGTGGGCAGCTTCACGCCTTTCTTCACCCGAGTGTCCAAGACATACTGCCGCAGATCAGATGAGATGACAACAAAGTTGATCATCGAACTGTGGCCTGGGTTGTCCTGTTGCCAAAAGCATATTTGGGACATCCTTATGTTTGAACATGATGTTCATTATGGACAATCCATTATTCAATTCAAGTCAATTCAGCTTATTTATACAGAGACAAATCACAACAAAGTTGTCTCAGGGCACTTTACAGGAATATTCACATACATAGAAAAGCCAAGTACTGTAGTAAAGTTCTCTATGTAAGGAAGTCAGCAGACATGTTGAATCTTGGCTTCATTGCAGTCTCCCATTCTGAGCAAGCACAATGGCAACAACAGAAAAGAAAAACTCCCTTTAAAAATGAAGAAACCTCCAGCAGAACCAGGCTCAGGACAAGCGGCCATCTGCTTTGACCGGCTGGTTTGAGAGAACAGAAAGGAGAGACAAATGAACACAGAATGTTAGGTCCAGATATAGGTCCAGGTGTACCTGAAAGACAAAAACATGTTAAGGGTAGAAAAAATAATTACAAATACAAAACAGTTTAAGCAGAGTAAGTAAAGACAGCAGCAGAGTGAAAAAAATATGTGGTCAGTTTGTCCTCCAGCAGTTTAAGCCTATAACAGCATAACTAAGGGACAGCTCAGGAAACCCAAGCAGGCCCTAACTATAGGATTTATCAAAAAGGAGTCTTAAGCCCAGTCTTAAAACTGGATAATGTGTCAGCCTCACGAACAGAAATTGGAAGTTGGTTCCAAAAAAGGGGAGCCTGATAACTGAAAGATCTGCCTCCCATTCTGTTTTTTGAAACTCTAGAAACCACTAGTAAGCCTGCAGCCTGAAAGCAAAGTTCTCTGTTTGGAAAATATGGAACAATAAGATCTGATCTATACGATGGAGCTAGGTTGTGGAGAGCTTTGTAGGTTATGATGAGCACAGATGTCCAATACATAGTTCCCATGTGACGTCACATCTGTGGTGTAGTGATACAGGCCTTCTGTCTTGACCTTCAAGTACACCTCTCTGCATCTCTTTGAAACTCTCAGTGTTACACCTTCTTGAAACTCTCAAGGAGACAAATGGACACTTTTATTTTTACAATTATTATGAATTAATGGACACTAATTAATCAGATTGAACTTTCTCTTTAATGTGTGTTAATTCAGAATTGATCAACAGTATATTTTGTCATTTTAATGATGATCTGTTACTTGCATGAGTTTGACTTCTGCTGGTTTATTCTACAATACAAGTGTGCTCTGAAATCTAGGACATGAGTCAGGGTAAGCTGTTCACTCTCTTCTCTGTTTTGTCTGCAACCTAGACTCAACAGGCCAGTCCATCTGGCTGTTTATGTAAACAGTTTTCCTGTTGTCCGTCAAGAGTCTTTCTGCCTATGGAATTAAACTTCCATCTTTTATTTTGTTAGTTCAGCCAGTAGTCGTTAAGGAGGTGGGTCAGATCCCGCCTCCCATATAAAGGTGCACTTCCTATTTGGACTTCAGTGTTTTGGAGAGAACTAACTCGCAACTGGTTTCTCTCCTCTGGGAAAGCTGGAGACGTTCCGGTCATATGTCAACTAGACCCACGTTTCAGCTGGGTTACAGTAAAGCTTACTGTAACTCACTCACTCATCTTCTGGAAGAATTTGTTTTCTGAAGTTTTATTTTGAAAATCAGTCTGTGCGCTTGACCGTTGTTTCCTGCCGAGGGAGGCGAGTTTCCTCGTATCGTGAATCAGCCACCCACGCTGAAGTTCCAACTGGACGGCCGGTGGACAAACCCATCCACGTGTGTGTCCACAAACTTCTCCACTCTTATCTCCAAGAGACGAACCGTCAACAGGTAACGGGTCGTGGTGTGTTTGAGCGTGCGGGAGCCCAGCAGTCTGCTCGTGTGGGGAAAAAGGTGTCACCCAGTCTGGTTCAAAATAACCAACTTTAGTTAACTTAGCTTCCACGTATTCCTTCCTCCTATTTCTTATTTTTCATAAGCTATTAATCTGTCAAGTAATGTGCCAACAGTTAAATCCTAACTGTCTGTTTGTTTTAATTTGAATTCTTGTCAACGTAGTTATTAAATCAGAGCTAATGTTTAATGTAATTTTTGTGATAGTTTCAATAAAAGGTCTATTTTTCTGGTAGACCAACATAAGTTGAAGTCTCTTGTGAAATTACATTTCTGGCTAATCACATCACAGATTTATTGATTTATTCTGAAAAAGTTGAGACCCCGTGAACTTGGTGGCAAGTTTGTGCAGATAAAAGTCTGCTCAGACCTGCGCATCTAAAACTATAGGTAAGTCAGTAAACTGACCTCGTAAGTGTTTGATTACACAAACGCCCTATAGATTTCTTTACATATTGGTGGCCGCGTACGGTCTTCTGAAAGATTAAATTGATTAAGTTGTTTTTGTAGCTTATTGTTACGGTATTGTTGGCATTAGTTTGTATCCTGTTGTGGACTTATGGAATAGTTTTGGCTGGTGAGTGTCTCAGAGATTGCTAATCGTGGCATTGTCTGGTGCGTTTCCCGTTAGAATTATTTTTTCTTTCACATTCCAACGTATGCTTGAGGCGGATGGATGAATGTTTGTTTTTGTGAGACGTTCATAACGTGTCGCGAGGCTGCATGCATTTTTCTTTGTTGTGACCGCCGTGTCACCTCTGCTTCATTCTATTACATCTGCGGTTTGCTGTTGATGGTCTGTTTCACTCATTTGCTGCTCCATTTTTACCTAATCTGTTACAACGTGTTGTTAGCTGAGGTTCTGGTGAAACCCACTCAGTTTGGACCGGACGGGATCCGGTTCCGTTTGACGTAAAGTCCGTTGTTTAGACAGTTAGCGTGCTGCCTTCTTTGGGGGGCGTGGGAGTTAGCCTGGATGTGTTGAGCTCATTTACAGAGTTTTCTGCGGTGTAAAAATACGTTTATTTTGTGAAAGTGTGTCCAGTTCTTTGGGTCGAGCTAGTCGTTAGCAGTACCGAGACAAGATGGCTGCTTAAAACGCTGTGATTGGTCCATTGTGTGTCGTGTTCAAAAAGTTGGTTTCTATAGACTGCTGGTTGTCAGATTTATTTATGTACACATTTCTGACGGTTTATTTGTGTTGTTTGAGTTCTATGCACGTGATATCGTCGAAGACTGGCTTAACCGCGGCGTTTTGCGATATTTATGACTGTTTTAGAACGTTAAAAAGTCCGTTCCACGCTCTTGTTCGACCGACCGCTGGTCCGTGAACACAACGCTCGAACGGCACGTCACACGTGGGTGGCGTTAGGTTTCGGAGACTACATTTCCCATGAACACTTGTGTTTTTGAACTACGGTTCTGTCTTCGCTGTGATTGGTCGATTACGCTGTATGTGTTGACGCTTGGGGGGTGAGGAGCTCACATCCTCGTCAACTTTCACTTCGGCTGCTTGTCCCAGACAAGTTTCCATGCTTGTTTGTCCATTACTGTCATTGAAAAGACTGTTTAAACGCGGTGTTTTTGTGATTTTAATGGGTGGATTGAGTCAGTTGTTCTAAAACTGCCGATCGCCATGTGACCAGATCACGTGACACCGGGAGTTGCAACTGTTTTATGAGGACCGACCTTATTTCTTTTAAACGCAGTTTAGAAGGTTTCACAGTTCAACCGATTTTGCTCACATAATTTTGTTTTTGTGAGACTGAGTGCTCTAGATTTTTCTGATTGCTGTTTTTGATCCGTTGTTGGACGTCTGTGAATGTTTAGCAGCTCACGGCTGCACTCACAGGTGACAACAGCGCCTCTATAGCGGTCAGTAAGAGGATTGCAGTCGCTGTGATAAACTTATCCAGCGTTGCACACCCCCATCTGCTGGTCGCAGCTAAGAATACAGTTTGATGCAATTCTAACATTTCAACTTTCCTGTTTTTGAATAGTGTACATTTTGAAATGTTGAGGACATAGCACCCTTTCATTTGATTTTCACATATAATCAAATGTTGATGGCAGAACAGTTACACATAATTAATACAGACATGTCTGCTTTTTGATAAAAATTGACACTTTTATCATCAATTCTGTGCAGAACAAGCTGTCTGTCCCAGTTATTTTTATCTGCAAGTGTAGTGATACAACCTTGAGTTTGAAGCACGTCTCTGATCGTTCTCAGTAATGAACTTTTTGGGAGTTATTCCTGAAGGGACAATAATACTTTTATTACTTTTATTTGAATCAAACATCATAAATTAAGTCATCCAGAGACTTCTTTTAATTTGTGTTAATTCAAATGTCATCAATGAATAACGTGTTATTTGTACAATCATTAGTGCATTTAATGTTTGATAGTCAAGGACTATTTAATTCAAACTGGACATTTCCTCAAAATGTGGTACATGAAGGATTTCTCCTCTCAAACTTGCATGTGAAGATAAAAGGAACACTTTTCTCCTCTCGAACTTGCATGTGAAGATAAAAGGAACACTTTATCTCATTCATTTTAGCTTGAGCTCAGGACAATCTAGACACCCAAAGACTTTTGTTTTTGTCCTATTTAATAATCAAGCTATTATCATTAATAGGTCCCATATGTTATGCTCTGATGACGTTTGTTTATTCATACAACAGTGTTGGTAATGAGTTAAGAAAGTTCTAAATCTGCTGTATCATGAGACTGGCGTCTTAAACTAACTTTCTTATCCTTTCTGACATTTTTAATCTAACTTATGCCTCCTCTCAGTGGCTCCTGGCCTAACAGACCAAATCAGAATGAGCTACGTCTTTCTAGGTCAAGTTAGCCTTAAAAGAGCTCTGACTTCCTGTTTTCCGGGAGTCTGCGGACGAGACTAGGATGTGAGTCTTCGTCTAAGAACTGATGATCGTCTAGTCACACGCTAAGGACACGTCATTCAGTTAAAAGATTTATAACATGCCTGTTATGAATCTATTTCAAGCTGTGAAAAGCTTCACTTTATTGACATTCTTGTAAGGAACGTCTTATCTTGAAAACAACACCAGGAGCTGCCGTTACTTTCGGTTCGAGTCAAGGCGCACGTCTGGAGATGCTGAAAACGGTAAACAAACTGGCCAGTGGGACCAACTGGGGACTGACGTCTTCACGAGGTAACAAAGTCGTCAAATGCTTGCCAAGTGTACCAACGTGTAGTCGAGTTCGGCCGGAGAGCTGCCATGCTTCTGGTTAAAATACATCAAGTATACCAACGTGTAGTCGAGTTCGGCCGGAGAGCTGCCATGCTTCTGGTTAAAATACATCAAGATAGTACCTCTCCTCATCCTTCATTTTCTTCCTCCTTCTCTTCCTCCTCAATTTAAACTTTTCTCCTTAAACTATTTGCCAGCAACTAAGTTAAACCTGCCTGCAGAATAAGTAAAAAATGTCATTCTTTTGCTGTTCTGTTGTCCTAAGTTTGAATCTATCTACAGTTAAGTTATATGAAGTTTAATCAGAGCCAATCCTTATGCGTGTTGATGTAATTTATTGATTATGTTAAATAAATGGTCCAGTCCTGCTGTTCCAACATAAGTTTAACGTTTCCTGTGAATTACATTTCGTCTGGTCACAATTTATTGGTTAAATCCTGAAAAGAGAGAACTCGTTTAATTAAATTGATAAGTTTGTGTCAGATAAGATCTACTCAAATCTTTCATTTAGAATATTGTACCGTCAGTAAAACTGACCAGGGTATAATATCCTTACATATGGTGGCCTTCGTACAGGTCTCTACAAAGGATTTAATTGATATTTGTAGTCTATTGTTGTGTAATGTTGGCATAAGTTTTATCCAAGTTTTAGACTCTGAAAGATAGTTTCTGACTGAGAGTGTCCGGAAGTTGCAATCTGCATTGTCTATAAATCACATTGAAATGTATCGTTATTCAATTTTAAACGTCTGCTGAAAGTTGCTGTTGGTGTATATTTTGTCACGCTGTTTGAGACGTTGATGACGTGTCGTAACTGCAAGTGCAATTGTGTTCACCGTGGATGAACTCCGTTTCATCTTTGAAAGCCTTTCCTATTTTATTACATCTGCAGATTGCTGTTGTTTGCTGTTTTCACATTTTAAAGTAGGACGAAGATGCGTATTTCTGTGTATAAAGGATGTTAACTGAGAGGTTCTGTGGAACCGTCTGATTCAGTGAGTTTGGATCGAACCGGGGTTCGGGTCCGGAAAAAGTCCGTTGTTTTCAACAGTTCAGTGCTGTCCTTCCTGAGATAATCTCAGGTGCTTGGTTTGAATGTGAATTGGTACGTTACAGAATTTTTCTGCGATGTTTTAAGCGTTTTATTGAGTGAGAAGAGTCCGAGAATTGGTGTAGAGCTAATGTTATCATTTCCATGGCTAAGGCTACGTGTCCAACATAACGCGCTGTGATTGGTCCATTGATGCTTCATATTCAGGATCGTGGGCTCTGATTCGCTGCTGGTTGTCGGGTTTCATTTTGTGTTTGCACAATTCTGACAGTTTGTCTGGTTTTGTGTCGTTTCTATGCATGATCCATCGCAAAAGACTGTTTAAAAGCGGTGTTTTGAGGTTTTTCAAAGTGTTTGGAGCGATTACAAAGTTGGGCAGAACGTAAAATCTGAGCGAACGCCACGTCCGTGAACGTAGCGTCTAAACGTCACGTCAACGTAGTGACGTCATCAGATAGAAAAAAGGAAAAAGTCAGTTGCATTGAAATCCAAAAAGTTCACAGAACTTGTTCGAAACCGTTTAAACCACAGCATTTGTTTCATAAACGAATACGGTTTTGTGCTATTAACACGCCAGACTGAAAAACTCCTTCCAAAGTTGACGTTTAACCGATTTTAGTTTGAAGCTACGGCTAAAAGCTAAAAGGGAAGTCAACAGCGCCTCT
>JBBPBX010030492.1:6390-18043 GCA_038048925.1 Garcialebias charrua
AAAAAAAGAAAAAAGAAGTGACCTACGAGTGACGTTTATACGTTTGCCTAAGAACAACAGCCATGATTGGCTGAATAGTCAGCTGCGCCCACCCAATTAGTGAGGAAAATAAAAAAATAAAAGAAGAAGAAGTAGAGCCGGTGTAACACCGGTCTGGAAGAAGAAGGGATGAAAATGAGTGAACAAATTTAAGGGGGGCTCATTTATGTAAAGTTGAATGTAAAATGATAATAAATACATATATTGAGAAAATATGTCAGGGAAACTGGGACATTACTGATACAGGAAGCCATTTACACAACATTCAGAAAAAGGCAGGATATACAAAGAAAGCAGGAATAAACAGGAACTTAGAATCAATAATTACTCGCATTTGAATAGGACATACAGGCCTTAATAAATCTCTTAAAATAATTGTAAAGCATGTAACAGGACTATGTGACAAGTGCACCAGTAATCTTCCTGACGCGGTTCCACCTGTCTTTATGGGATGTCCAGGTTATGAAACAGAAATAATACATTTCCAAAAATAAATAAATAAAATGAATATTTAATGTACAATTAGGGATGTTTTAATAGTGATATCTTTTTTTTTTGTTTTGTTTATAGATGGCCTCCCTTCTCACCTTACAGCCATCCTCTCACACCGATATGATTTTTTTTTAACAATAGAGAGAAAGGAAAGGAAACACAAAAAGTAAGACAACAAAACACAACAATTATCCACAAAAAAGCACAAGGCAAACACACCCAACCTCCGTCTGCAATCCTGCAAAGTACATGACAGAACACAGCAACACATGCATAAAGACTAATAACATTTATGACCTTGCAGTAGATTTCCATAAATATACATACCATACCTACAAATATATATACAGTATACATACATATACATTCATATTCATTCATATACCCATCTACATATCTGCATATATCTACATATACATCCCTGTATCCATTTGCGTGTGGTTGTGAGCATGCATAAGTGAAAAAGTTTCCTCCAATAGAACATTCAATAGCAACTGTGAAGCATCAGAGATCCGCCCCCCCAAGGCCCGAGGCAGGCAAAGGGGCAACCAGAGCCCAAGACCCCAAGAAGGACCCCGAGTCCAGAGTCCCCAGGGCCACCCGAACAGGACGAGCCACTCACCAACTCCCCAGATCCGACCAAAGGGGATAACAGGAAAAGCCCCACCAGTGACTACACACAATGACCCCCCGGGGTCAACAGCGACACTTTCATAGGCCGCCGCCAGAGCCCGCTGCACCGACGTAGCCCCCAGGCCGGACACCGAGGCCCGGGCACCGGGGACGCCCATCCCCCAGGCCCAGACCCGACAGGACCAGAGGACCCGAGCCCCACCAGGCAGCCACCAGGCCGAGGGGTGTTTTAATAGTGATATCAGTAAAGTTAAAGATCAAGTTATATTTTATTGAAAAATACAAACTTAATAGAGATAATTTGGTTGAGTTCTTAAATTAATTTTACAGAAGTTTTTTTTTTTTTTTCTGTTTATTTCCTGTCCACACTCCAGCTCAGTAGGTGACGGTAATGCACCTTAGAGTTGGTCTGCCAACCGCCATCAAACAAAACGAGAAGAAGAAGAAGGGGGGCTCATTTGTTCCCACACGTAGTGGCATACTGATGCCACAGAGCTGTGAGTGCCTGTTAGACACTATTCAACACTAGAGTGACTATAGCGCATCAGTAGACTTGTTATTTTGGTAATGAGGGGTGTACAATCATTTCTCTCATAATACGATAATTGTATGTCTTCAGTACAATAATCCTACATTTCTCACCTGGTAACACTGCTCTTTCTCCTCCTCTTTGAGCTCTGGGTCAGAGCAAAGTTTTGTCACTGTGTAAGGTTTATCAAATTTTAAATTAAGCACCATGTTGAGAACAGTGGGTTGTGATTTTTCTCTGTACATGTTCTTACTTGCCTGTAAATAGTATTACTGTTTGTGCCTAATGTAAATTCACGAAACTTCTACAAGTCACTACAGTACAAGGAGTGACGAGATCCAGCTTGTACCCCTATATTTACATGAGTGGTATGACCCAAACACGGAAGAACTTCTGGCAGCGCATTTAACTCTACTAGACGCTGCGTAGATTGCAACTGGCTCTGAGCGCTTTTGCAGTGTTTTTTTTGGTTCATTTTTTCATTACTTTTAGCTTAAAGCTGCTATATGTAACTTTTCTAACAATATATTTTTAACATATTTCTTCACTATGTCACGATGTTAGAGGTAATCTCTGAAAAAAAACAACAACAAAAATATTGTCCCCTTGCTTCTCCAGGTGGTAAATAAGCATTTCTAAAAAGAAAAAGTGACCCGCCTTTTTCCAGCCAATAAAAACAAAGTTTGTAACCAGCCAATAAAAACCGAGCTTGAATTTGAATCAGCCAATAAAAACAGAGCTTGAATTTGAATTTTAACAGACCACAAGGGGGCAGAGCCATATATGGCTCTGAGGGGGAGGGATCAGAATGCTTTGCTTGTTGAAATTTTTTCTAAGTGCTACAGTTCTACAGAAACTGCAGACTGAACCTTTAACTGTGTTAATTGAAAGATAACTGTGTTGTTTTGTTCTTATGCTGACTTGATAGGTAATAAATAGTAAGTAAACCAGTAAAGGCCTGCTAACAGCAAAACCGAACTCAGATCTTTTAGTTTTGTAGTCGACTCTGTCATTATTAATTTAACTGTGTGTACATGACAAGTGGAACCGTACGATTTGTGTCCTCAGATATATAAGTACTGTACATTATTAATATTTTGATGTATTTTGAAACTTTTCAAATATTTCGTCTTCCTCTGATAAAACGAACAGACCAATCACGTGCTGAATGACGTGCTAGTCAGCCAATCAAAAGCATGCATATTGGGTGACTCATACCAGCGCCATAGAGAGAGAGTTGTGACACTCTTTGAACCAGCCGATATGCAGTCATGTGTATCATGCAGCTCTCAATAGTTCCTAACAGCTCATACTGTCAGTCGGTTTGAACAGCTACTGGCGCGACATAACACAAAAATTGATTTTCTTACATTGCCTGGCGTCTTTCAGTAATTACTGAGCAGCAACAAAGTAATTACTGATTATTTCACTGACTATGCATTTTATCAAAGCATTTTTAGATGTGGCAGATGCATTTATCATTAAATTTCCAAGGGAAACAAGACTGCAAACACATTTTTGTTAGAGAAAAAGGTCTATGCAAGACAATGATCAATATAGCCATGTAAACAGTATTTTATGTTACACACATAAAAAAAACAGAGTAACACCTGTTATAAAGCTATTTCTGATGTTCTCTGCATGCAGCAAGAGAATGTTCTATCTTGTCCTCCATGCTAGCAGTTCAGATATGCTCCAGCTTACCTTAGATCATCTGGGATGAATGCTTCATTTCTGTAGAAGATATTCGAGCCACAAGGACTTATTTACAAGAGAGACCTGAATATCATTGTTCTAATTATCATTTTATTTTTATTTTTATGGCAACCTGTATAACTAGTTGATTGTGCTTGAATCCTGACAACTATTATACAATTGTAAGTCATTGATTAAAATGTTAAATTAAATGAAACTGTTTCTAATTAAGAAAGTTCATTCTCAATAGTCCAGTGTTTCTAATTAAAATCATAACAGATGACAAAATAAGTGTTAATTGTGCAAAAATAAATTAAACAATTATAAAATATGTAAAATGTAAAACAAGTTGTCAATTATAGACACGTGTGCCTAACCTTTCAAAAATGTGTGTAATCATTAAGTTGTATGAATGTTTGTGTTTTACAGATGGAACCACACAGATGGCTGGCAATGACAGGCAGCATCTGAAAGGAAATCCTTTGGACAGTGTATTCCTCATGTGTCATTTGCAGCTTTTTTTATTTCTCACTTAATGATTTTAACTTTTCTTCTGAAGACATTGCCATCCACAAGATGACTTCAGTGCTCACTGAAGTACTTTTGTTGGTGAAGGATCTGTCCAGATATGTGCAGTTCATGAAGATCAAGTTGGCTGAGGGCAGCGTGACATGAGGTGGTGCCCAGGGACCAGCCAACGCAACAACTATGCTCCATTTCCAGTTGCCAATTGCCAGTGAACAAGATTTCAATGATGCAGAGGCATTACTGAAGGAAGAATCAGTATGTCAAAATATGGTAATTTATTTGATAGAGTGAACTGCCTTCATTTATCAAATGTTGATCATTTCAGTGTGGTCTTGCTCATATTTTGTAAGGGAAAAAGTGTGTTTAGCTAAAATATTTAGCTACCAAGCACAAATTTTAGTCTACAAGTTCAAAATGTGTCAGAGCTTGTAGATCTGCTATTTATGAAACATTTTGAAATTGTTGGAATTTGTGTGGGATAATTTGTGTGCATACACACCAAAAACTAGACATAGGAGGGGATAGTGCCCCTCAAAAAATAGAGAGGTGGGAATTTATATTGGATATACACTATCTTCCTCACTCTTAACATTGTGTCTTTCAGCTGCTGCTTGGCTGACTGACAAGGACTACAGCAAAACTGTCAATAAGTGGCTTTGTTATGTGCCAAAGTGGGATGGAGGCATCCCAAGGAACCAGAGATCCAAACAAGCGAACCAGATTCCAACTTAGGTTATCTGTTTATTCACAAAAGTTCAAGACAAAAACACCTGGGGCCTCATGTACAAAGACTTGCGTGGACTTCTTACTGAAACGTGACGTGCGGTCAAATCCAGAAAACGGCGTACGCACAAAAAAATCCAGATGTATCAAACTGTGCGTACGCCGGAATCCACGCACATTGCTTTTGTACATCACAATCAACGTGGAATTGAGCGCACATGAGAGAGTGGCCGACTCCGCCTTTGACACGCCTCCATATAAATATGCAAATTCATTTAAATATGCCCTGCACCAGAGGAATGTCGTCTTGTCCCATCATGCATCACGTTCTTCAACTGCTAAAACAGCTAAAAATAAACAAAAAACAAGAATTTAAGCTGTGCAAAACTATTCAGTCTTTCTGTTTTTTATATTTTTTGCAGGTTATATTCTAATTGCGTCCATGTGGATGTAATAATTGTTAATCATGTGTGTTTGGTGTGAACAATAATGATTTTCACATCATGAACAGTTTCTCAGAATCACCTCTAAGTGTCGCCAATGGAACCAAAACCACAGAAACGTGCATACGCCAGCCCTGGAGTTGGCGTGGGGCTGCGCACATTTCCACGTTCAGTTTCTGTTTTGATACATACGGAGTTTTGCGTGGAAAATGGCGTACGCAAGGTTTTTGTGCGTACGCACTGTTGATACATGACTTTATATGTAATAGAAGATGTTTTGCTCCTCATCTGAAGAGCTTTCTCAATTCAAAGAGCAGGGAGTGTGGGGTTCAACCTGAACATGAATATTGTAAAAAAAAAAAAAAAAAAAGTATTAAATGAAGAAACTTGCAATGATATGTTATGATGAAGATCTATCAGCAGAAATTAAAACTAAACTTTTCTAATGGGCTTCACAAAGTAAATGCTTAAAAAAAAGTTGAATATTTTAATGTCAAATGTACATGAATCAATGTTGATTCATTAACTTTGATTCAATATGAAATCAACATGAATGTAAATGTAGATTAGCATTTAGATGACAGTTGAATCAATTTTGATCCCTAACATTAATTCAATATAAAATCAACACAAATCTTTTTCCCCCCCCTTTTATAGATGGCCTCCCTTCTCACCTTACAGCCATCCACTTCACACCATTATGATTTTTTTTAGGAAAGAAAGAAAGGAAAGACAGAAAGCAAGACTACAAAACATAACAATTATCCACAAAAAGAGCACAAGGCAAACACACCCGACCGTTGTCCGCAACCATGCAAAGTGCATAACAGAACACAGCAACAAAACACATATGCATAAAAGACCCATAACATTCATGACTTTGCAGTATATTTCTATATATATATATATATATATATATATATATATATATATATATATATATATATATATATATATATATATATCAAGGAATCAAGGAATCAAGGAGTTTTATTAACATTGCATCAATTTTCACCGATTACAACGTAAGTATGTAGTTGCAGGCATCCAGAAGAGAAATGAGTGCAAAAGCTGCAGCAAAACAAAGCACATTACATGTTTTATCAACACACGATATGTTTTATCAACACACGACATGTTTATTCAACACATTGATATGCTCTTAGCGCGGCCAGGCCCAATCTGTCTCCAGATGAAGGTCAAAAGCAGGAAAAACAGGCAGAAACACTGGGATTCACAGCATTGATATTAAAAAAAGATGAATCACATTTTGTCTTCAAGACACCGCGTGATTCAGTAAAAACCATATCAGAGCACATTTAGGTACAATAACAAAGGAAATACGGCAGGCAAGGAGATTGGGTCTATGATTAATTTCAGACAAACACAAAGTTCAGCAGGTGTGCAGCTGGGTGTTATCTGAAGCTTCACAGAAATCTCTGGGGAGGGGGAGGGGGGGGGCTCTTCAGCTCCTCACTCTGGGAGAATGGATTCCCACAGCCCGCTTTTCAAGGACATGTGCAGAAGCCAGATAATGTTCTTGTTTGTTATCCAAATAGACCACAGTGTTCTTTTCCACTGCCGCCTCCAAGTCTGTGGGTGCTGTTTCATGGCCGAAAGAAATCCAAATATGTGGTTCTGCTCTGCCCCGCTTTCATGAGCTTCCACCTGTCCCTTGATCGATCCTGGGTGGCTGCAAACAAGTCCCAAAACGGACAGCAGGTGCACGGTGGTCCACCACTGCACCAATCGTGCGATTGAGCTCATACAGCAGCTGGGATGAGGAGCCCACGGCCCGGTTCAGAGAATTTTGCTGATCAGGCAGTCCCGACAGCGCTCTGATAGCCGCCGAAGCCTCCCTCAGCTTCCGATAACAAACAACTCCGGTTACGCCAAAAAACAGAGCAGTTGCTACCAATAATCCAATAATCCACAAATCCTCCACGTCTTCGACACTCAGAACGGACAGACACATGGGCTGCCACTGACCCCACGAGTCCAGCACGTATCCAGCCGCGTGTGTGTCGGAGGGACAGACAGCTTCTCCTGACACGGTCCGCTTCGTGGAAAAAATCTTATCCATTGAAGAAACAGCCCAATTGATTAATTCCATATTGGTTCGAGTGAGCGCTGAAGGGTCGCAGACGAGACGAAAAGCAAGCAGGGAGTAGGAAAAACTTAGGGAGGGAAGAGCAGAAAGATATGCGACCTGCCTTGCCGAGTGCCGGAAGAAGAATATATATATATATATATATATATATATATATATATATATATATATATATATATATATATATATATATATATATATATATATATATATATATATATATATGTATATATATATATATATATATATATATATATATATATATATATACTTATATCTACAAATGTATACATACAGGGAAACCCCGACTTACAAACGAGTTCCGGACCTAAGGACCGTTCGCAGCTCGATTCTGCCGTAGCTCGGGGGTGAAAATAGCGTCTCGTTCGTAGGTCCGCATTTCATTTGTAGGTCGCGGAAATAATGCTAACGGAGCGCCGCACACACATTTATCGGCATGAGACTGAACAAGCAGACATACTGGGCCATAAACATGCACAGAACTTTATTTACAAATAATGAAACCCAAAAACAGCAATCTTCTCACCTCGTACGATGATTGTATTGCCGACATTAAACAGTGGCTTCACCGTAATTTTTTGTTTTTAAACGAAGGAAAGACAGAATGCATCTTCTTCTGTGATGATGCTCCCTGTAACTTTGGTGCTCTAACTTCCAAATGCAGACCAAAAATTTAAAACCTGGGGGTGACATTTGACAAGGACTTAAAATTCGATAAACAAATAGCGTCTGTAGTCAAGGCCTGTTTTTATCAACTACGTCTTTTATACAAAGTTGAACCTTTTTTAAATTGTTTAGATTTAGAAAAGGCCATTCATGCTTTTATCACCTCAAGGCTTGACTACTGCAATTCCCTATATGCGGGAATCTCCCAATCCTCCATTAAACGCCTTCAATTGGTCCAAAATGCTGCAGCTAGACTTTTAACCAACACCTCCAGACATGAACACATTACCCCTGTTTTATTTTCTCTCCATTGGCTTCCAATTGATTTTAGAATTAAATTTAAAAGTTTATTATTCACTTTTAAAGCTCTTACTGGTCTTGCCCCACTGTATTTGACTGATCTTATAACTGTTCGTGAATATAGGAGGACACTGAGATCATCAAATACATTTCTCCTGTCTGTTCCAAAGACCAACTACAAACGTTGGGATGACCGGGCCTTTTCTGTCGTTGCACCCAGTCTCTGGAATAAGCTACCTCTGGACTTGCGCTCCATCACTCATATGGAGTCTTTAAAATCTAATCTAAAAACCTTCTTATTCAGGCAGGCTTTTAATACCTAGTAGTTCTTTGACATTCTTGTTAGGTCTAAATTGTTTTTAATTTTTAACTTGCTGTTTTTTATTGTTGTTGTTTTTTATTGTTTGTTTTTATTGTTTGTTTTTATTTCTGTATTGTTCAGCACTTTGTGCACCTTCTGCCTGCTGAAAGGGGCTCTATAAATAAATATTGATTGATTGATTGACTTATCTAACACAGTACACCACACATTCACAAATGAATGCTAACATTTTTTTTTCTCTCTTGTTTGTATTGTATTGTTTTCTTGTTTTAATTATAAAATGAATGAATAAATAAATCAAATCAAATCAAATAAATCATTCACAAATGAATGCTATGCTAACGTTCGCTTTCGTCTAAAAATTCTAAATTTAAATTTATTACCTGTTCGTTCGTTGTTCGTTCGCTGTTCGTTCGCTGTCTTCTCATCAATCACCGTAACTAACCCACGAGGGACAGAATGGCCGCAGCCCTTTAAATAGTACCACTTTACCTGTACGGATCCCTCCGCCGCCAGGTGGACTGCGGCTGTGTGTACATCCGCCGGGAGCCCAGCCCCCACTCTCGCTGGCGGTAGTTTTCCACTGTCATGCGCAGTGTCATGCCCAACACACAACAGCCAAGGCAATCCCCTCCCACCTTGCCGCTTGCCGTACTGACGCAGTTACGCTGTAGCTCAATTACATTCTTGTAATAGGGCTCATTCATAGGTCTTGCATCTAGTATGCCGTAGCTCAATTACATATTTTTAACTTGGTTCGTTCGTAGGTCACGTTCTTTTTGCCGTATCTCAATGGCATTCTTTAAAAGTGGCTCGTTCGTAGGTCCGGGTTGCCATAGGTCGCGGGCGCCGTAGGTCGGGGGTTCCCTGTACATACATATACATTCATATGCAGTCATATACCCATCTACATATCTACATATGATATCTACACTTATATCCCGCATCCATTTGTGTGTGGTTGTGAGCATGCATAAGTGAATAAGGCTTCTCTAATAGAACATTCAATAGTGACCGTGAAGCATCAGAGATCCGCCCCCCAAGGCCCGAGTCAGATATAAGGGGGACCAGAGCCCAAGACCCCAAGAAGGACCCCGAGCGCAGAGCCCCAGGGCCATCCAAACATGACGAGCCACTCACCCACCCCCCAGATCCGACCATAGGGTAGAACTGGAAAACCCCCACCAGCGACTACACACAATGACCCCCCGGGCCCTACAGCAACATACTCACAGGCCCCCGCCAGAACCCGCTGCACCGGCATAGCCCCAGGCACCAAGGCCCGGGCATCGCGGATGCCCACCACTCAGGCCCCGGCCCGACAGGACCAGACAACCCGAGCCCCACCAGGTAGCCACCCGGCCAAGCCGACATACGCCTAAGCGCCCAACCCCAGACACCTAGGGTCCCAAGCGTGCCGACAGTTAAGGGCACACCCCACTAGGGGGGGCACGCGCCAGGGGCGCAACACCAAGCAGCCCAGCTGTATCGAATAGGGGACAGACTACGACCCGGCCTGACAAATAGACATTCATACACAAACACAATTACACAGACCCACCCTCATCCTCACCCTCACTCACTCAAGGACATACAATAACAGCACATTCCATTCATAATCCAGATACTCACTCTATATCCCCCAGGTCCAAAACATGTACCAGCCCCGTACTTAGGGCAGCCCACGCCCAAACCCAGGAGGTAGACCCATTTATTCTGGGGCGAAGAAGAGCCGATATCCAAGATCCGGCCCAACCCGCACCTAGCCGACAGGACAGGACACCCAAGCGGCCCCAGGGAGGTGCATTGCCAGTCCTGCCCACGGCAAACCCCCAAGCCCCGAACCCCCCAGAGTCCAGGACAACACCCGACGGCTTGTCACTCTACCAGACCCCACCCCCAGAATGGCAGCCAGGGAACCAGAGGGTAATAAAAGAAAATAAATAAATAATATTAGACCCCAACACATACACCCCCACCCCCAGATTTGCTGTTGGTGTGTTGTTGTAAAGTGCAATAAAAAAAAGGAAAGAAGAAGGAGCAGAGGCTGGCATAATGCCAGTTTCCCCTCCACCCCAACTCTAACCCAAGCCCTTACTGACTAATGCATAATTTGCAAGTGAGCACAGGCACAGGATGTGAGAATAGTGTCATCCCACCACCCATAACCACAATGCCCACCCCAGGTTCCTATATGTGAATGTCATGAGGATGTTATTAGTGAATGTCTAAGGTGTGTAATAAAATTGAGTCCCAGGTGGTTCTGAACAACAGAGATGTAAAAATGTTACAGCACACCTGAGCCTCCAAATCCCTACATGTATTAATTTTGAAATGAAGAGGGCGGAGTGCGCGGGGAGGGTTGGGGAGAAAAATAACTGTTGGAACAATGCTCCCGCAGAGAGTCCGCTCCCCCGCTGACCCAACATAACCCCCCAGCTTGCCAAGGTCCACCCAAGGAGCGAGGCCAAACACCTCTCCGACCGTCAGACCATTGAGCTCCAGACCAGAGAGGTACAGGGCCACAAAGGCCACCAACAGCACGACCAACAGCCCACACACCCCAGGGCGCAGTAACCCACCGTCCAAGAGGATGCCAAATCCCACATGAATGACCCGGCCAAGAGCACCCGCCTTACCGCAGACAGAGCCAGGAAATCAACACAAATCTAAATGTAGATTAGCATTTAGATGATGGTTGAATCAACGAGTATTTAGATGATGGTTGAATGAACATTGATATAGTATCAGTTATGGTTGAAAACCTAACGTTGATCCAACGTGTAAGTCACCGACCACTTTATGTATAATTTCAATGTCAGGCTTTAACATTGATTCAATATTTCTGCCCAACCATATTTCTGTTGATTCAATCATATTTTGCTGTATGTATGTATGTATGTATGTATGTATGTATGTATGTATGTATGTATGTATGTATGTATGTATGTATGTATGTATGTATGTATGTATGTATGCATGCATGCATGCATGCATGTATGTATGAATGTATGTATCTATCTATCTATCTATCTATCTATCTATCTATATCTATCTATATCTATCTATATCTATCTATATCTATCTATCTATATCTATCTATCTATATCTATCTATCTATGTCTATATCTATCTATCTATCTATCTATCTA
>JBBPBX010030493.1:0-35148 GCA_038048925.1 Garcialebias charrua
TAAGATGGTGAATTTAACAGGACAGGATTTGGAAACTTTCAGGAGTAGTACACATGTGATTGGTGAGTTTGAGAGGAGAAAACGTGACTTTGATCTGTATGTAGATTCTCCAGCATATATTAACGCTATCGGAGTCCCGCAAGGAGTCCCGGATGAATACAAATTAGTTGATCCTATTGCAGCTGGTTTTGAGTCTATGATTCCAACTATTACTGTAAATAAAAACGTAGCCAGGATTAATTACATTCATTTTAATGTTCAGAGGCTGAATAATTTGACAAGAGATGCACTTGAGGGCGCACATCAGCAGCTAGCAGCAACATCACTGATGGCCTATCAAACGAGATTAGCTGTGGACTTTCTTTTGGCTGAGAGAGGTGGTGTCTGTTCTATGTTTGGACAAGAGTGTTGTACTTTCATCCCAAATAACACAAGTCCAGATGGTTCATTTACAAGGGCTCTGGATGGTTTGAAATCACTGTCTGAGGAGCTAGCTGAAAGCTCTGGAGTTCAGAACCCTCTAAGTGAGTGGTTCATCTCTACTTTTGGAAGATGGAGAGCTGTTGTCGTCACAGCTGTGATTACAATATTCGCAGTTGTGGTTATGTTAATTTGTTGTGGATGCTGCTGCGTTCCTTGTGTGAGGCATTTTTGCTTAAAGTGCATCAGTAGGGCAGTGGATGATAGGTTTCCTAAGCTGCCTTCCTATCAGATGGCTGTACAGGCAGGAGAGGGCTTCCCCCTTACAGGTGTCTATGAGGAAGAAGATGAAGACGATGAAGATGAGATGGCCTGACTTGGCTAAAGCATAGTTCATATTCTTTGCTAAGGTTAACACATACCAGAAATGCACACACTGGAGCAGAGTATATGCAATGTTTTGAAGTTGTTAAGAGTTGATAAATCAAATTTTGGGAAATTTAAGGGTTTTTGAGAAAGTATTGAATTTATAAGGTCAAATTAAAGTCCAGTTGTTTTTTATTGAACGCCTTTTTAAAGGTATTGAATTTAACTTCATTATTCCTGCATATACCCTGTTGAGGCGTGATATTTGATAGGAGGGACAGTCCGCTTCATTTTAGTGTTTTGTTTTTATTTTTATTTGTTTTATGGTTTCATTTTTACATTTATTTTTGTTTTTTGTTTGTTTTTGTTTATTCTTTATTACTTTTCCTGTTTGTTTTGTTTATTTCTTATTACATTTATTTGTTGTTTTTAGTTTATTTTTATTCTTTGTTTTTGGTTGATTTCTTTGTTTTTGTTACATTTATTTCTTTAGATTTGTTAGTTTTGTATAGCGATTCCAGCATATAAGCTCTGAAAGTTACCGTATATTTTCTTACGTAGTTTTGTTACCAATTAGTATTGATGCTTATTTTTATATAAGGGGTTTATATTCTGGGTGGGTAACTTAGATGTAATATTGCTGTGGGTGGGAATGTTAGAGATTTCCATTGTGTATCCAGTTCTTAATTGCATACGCACATAGTACATATAGGGTTTTTGTTGACATGATGTTTGTCATGTCAAAAGGGGAATTGAAATATATGTATATCAGTATTACACCTGAATCACACATATTATGTGTTATGATTTATGTTCACTTAATTCCACCATATAATGTGAAAATATATTCAAGATGGAACCTTTATTTACGGGTTTTATTTTCAATAGGGAAGAGTTTTTCAGTTACACGCCTGCACCATACAACAGACATAACACTGGATGATTGACATACAGAGCTGGTAGCTTGTTGGCTGAGAGGCGGATCACGTACAGAGTAGGGGAAGTCCTAGGGCGGTTCCAAGGTGGTTCGGTTCCAGGATTGGTCCCACGAGGCGATGACGACATCCGGGGTTTTTATAACCGTGATCCGCCTTCGAAGATGTGTGTGTGTGGACTGTGCTCGGAGTGAGGTCTGTTAAATTGCTGTAAGGTTTATTCTTATTATGTACAATAAACCTGCATAACTTGCACATTCGTTTCAGAGCTTCCTTCAACTTTTGAACCGCAACAATTGATACAAGATATATATCTTGTAACATTTTATGCAAAGTTCAAAGATGATGTCAGCGGACCTTTAAAGTGTATGTGACATCATCTTTCTACTTTGCATAAAATGTTACAAGATATATATCTTGTAACATTCAACTATGTTCGTTTTTGTAACAAAAGGATAAATTAATGAAAATTCCTTTCAAAGTGAGTTTAAAATTAAAAACCGGGTTTCTTCACGGGACATCCGACTACACGCAAATGCAACATCTGTGACATAGGAAGGAGGACGTCTTTAGAACGCCCCTTTTTAAATATTCATGGCGGACAAGAAATAAAACAACAAAATTATCAATCCAAGTTAAGATTTGAGCGATTTGTCTTCAGTTTGGGAAGCAGCAAGTTAGATGAGCAGAAACAGCAGGTTCTAATTTAGGTCTGCACCCGTATTTAATTGAGTCTTACCTTTTCAGGAAGCGAGGGATCTCCGAGGGGGGACAGCTTTATTTATTCCATACTTGAAGAAGGTCTTACATCTTTTGGGAAAGTGAAAAGGCTCACTTGTTCACTGATGATATTAGAACACCCAAATGTGACACAATGTATGGTACCTGCATTTTTCAAGTTATTAAAAAAAGGGCGATCTGGCAGAGAATACGTTATGTTATCTGTTGGCTTTGATTCTTATTCGCCCCAGAATTCGTTATTTGGTTCACTTTGGATCAGAAAGGAGAAATACACTGAAAATACGACAAACGCACGTAATTTAAAGTTCCAAAAACCAGTTTAATTAATCATAAGTTTAAAAAGTCACAGAATACATTTGTTCTATTTCTAAAAGCCATTACATTTGTTCAAAAGAGTACCAGGGAGCAAGTGGGGAGAGAGGGGGGAAGAAAAGACATTGAATGTGTTTCAAGGGAGACCCCATGTATACAACCTGATTAGGCTGGATCCAGTTGCTTTCTCCCCGGGTTTCTCTGCGTTTCTGGCTGGAGGAGGATACTCATGTTTTTTATACTCCTGCAGGGTATTTCTGCTTTCCACCAATCACAGAGGCCCTTCTTTGTCTCTCTGGTGGGGTATTTTTCCTCCCCTTAACTGATAAGAGGCCTCTATCATGTGGAACAGGAAATACCATTTGCTTTTTTCAGTCTGCAGAACCCTTTTTTTGGTAAGAGAGTGAAGGATAATATTCATTCATTCATTCAACCTTTATTTATACCGGCTGACCTTACACAGTTCTACTTTTAATCTGATTGAAACTAATACACAACTATTATATAATTAATACACAAGTGCTTTATGATCAAGGTATTAATTGTTTTACTAATGTTTATGCAATCATGTCCTCTGCGCCTTCAAGTGGCTTTACACACTTATATATCCACACTTATTTATCCCCCAAAAAGGAGCAGTTTTCAGAGGTTGACACAGTTTTCCTTTTTCCAGCTCACATGAGAGCTAACGAGGGGGAAGGGTGGCTGAACAGCCACACAGAACAAAGAGGCAAGTGACTCCTTGCCAGTCATATATCTGCAAAGTCATAAAACTGTCAGACGGACAGGCGCCAGTTGTTCTCCTTCAAGCCAGAACTGATCCAAACAGACAGAACCAGAACCTCACATGAGTACATGCTCACATTCAGTCTCCCCTCAGGAAATCCTTACCATTATATAAGAGAAACTGATCATTTTGAACACCGTGTGAAAGCTCCTTCAAAATAAATGAAAACACAAAGAATAAAATATTTTATTTCATAACAAACCCCCCTTTGGACCTCATTATCTGAGGTCCATCCCAAAAGAAATAAAATCACACACCTAATAACGCAGCTAAAACGCATATATACACAATATTCAATCAGTTTTTTCAAAATCCTCCAAGTTATAGTTTTTTAACAAAAGCAGTTGTCGCATCACTTCAAGATCCCTTTTTTCCAGGGTGGACGTGATAAGTCTAACCGTCAAAGACCTTAAACAATGCACGTAGCAGCACCCGCAAGTTATAAGTATGCCTAAGAAAATAGCCAATGATACCATTATAGATACAAACACCTGTTTCCAGGGACCGAAGATCTTTATCAGCCAATCGTCCAGTGGGTCGTCCAGACCCGAATGAATTTATTAATATGCAAATTGTAGAATATAAGGAAATATATGCAAACTATGAACGATAATAATAGTAAGCGCTTAGGATATTGCAGAATTATGAACCTTGAGTTCCCAAGTTCCTCCTCCAGCAGCAAGGCAGTTGTCTCCCTTGAACACACAAAAATAGAGAAAGAACACAAGATTTATATCACCATCACAGAAACATTAATATACTTTTTGAATGTGCCACACGTACTCAGGGGCATTCCCCTGGACAGCTACTCAGGGCAGACCCCCGACATTGCATGCAACTTTACTCGACTACTTTGGGTCTATCAAGGCACGAGAGTTCGAATGCGAGCTCTTCTTGTCGTCCAGCCCAATCTTTTAGCTCCTTCCTGGTTCACGGGCTGGAGCACACTGAACCGTGTGGATCCCCTGGCATTGACACGCACTGCCTGTGGTGTGCGTTCAGTGACCCCACACGGGTCCTTACTGACCAGGGCTGTCTGGTCTTGCCTCCCCTGGACTCCGTTGAGAAAACCCCTCAGCTGGAGCATTTCCAGGAACCACCTATCATAAACAGAATGTGCCACAGCAAACAACACCCAATCAATTATAAATCAGTAGTACAAAGAATGAATCATGCATGTTAGTTGGGTTTGGAAGAGGCTTAATCTTCATTAGGGTTAATTATGAGTAGTTCTGAGGTGGTTCATACTTACAAAAATACTGTACCTTTTCACTCAGCTTATAGCAGAAATTACACACATAAAAATAACATCGCAAGCGGCGGCAGAGCATAATTAAAATAAAAAAAATAACATAGCAAGCGGCGGCAGAGCATAATTCTAAACACCCTCTGATCAGGTCCACTTCAGGTTTGAGTGGTTTGAGCCTGCAGGCCAGGAAACATTTCCAAGGGGCGTCCCCCATCCTGCTTCACACACATTTCACAGAGGAAAAAAAACAGTGTTGTTAATTGCTCATTTGAAATATGCTTGCATCAATACTCCTTCCTCCATGACATGATTAAAGAAAATAAAACGTTCAAGACCGATGCCGCCTCAATATCAACGCAAGTGAACTTTGTTTATAACGCCAATTTATCAGTTATCCTTATTATTCTTTGTATACTAAAATGTATTTACCATCTTTTAGTTAATTAGTTATTTCTAGGAACATTTTTCGGCCTAGTTGTTTCTAGGAAACATTTACAATCTAGTTATTTCTAATTAGTTATTTCTAGGGACCAATTTCAACCTTTCTATTTTTAGAAACATCTGTCAGCCCCTTAACCCCCTTTTGAAACAAAACTCTACCTTGTTTCAATTATGCCAAAGTTATTTGGTTAATAAATTGGAAATTGTGTCTAAATTTACCATCCTTTAACCTAAGCACTAGTGTCAGATGTTTCCTAAACCTCAGCCTATTGCCACCACTAATTTGGTTTTCACAACCATATAGCTAACTGTAATCTACGATATCATCTCATTTTCTTTAAAATTATAATCATTTACCAAAATGTACCCCTTGTGACACATCAGATTTCCAACATGCACTCCGCCAAGGATAACTGCTGCCCTCTCTTCAGTCTTATTAAAACCTTGTATGAACGTTTGTGGAGACACAAATTTTAACCTGCAAAAACAAAAATATAAAAGTTAACTCGTTTTAGGGTCAGGAGCTAGGATCATTTCCCTTGCTCCCCTTCAGCTTCACCACAGAGTTACAGGAACCAGAAGAAGCAAGTCGTCAGATCCACCTGAGCATAGTATAACTAAAAATCATGAAGCCTGCGCTGGCAGGCCCTAAATGTGTCTATGTGTAATTTATCATAGCAACTGTAGTTTTGATCCCGGATACTAAGATCAATGACAGAACCTCACAGATCAATATGGGTGCGGCCTTTGCTGGTATGAGTGACTTCAGGACCATTTGTTCTCTTGTCTGTTTGGAGAACGTGTTCAGCTTTCTCTTGTTCCAGCCCCCAGTGAGACGTTCACTGGGTTCTGATTCTCGTCAGGATCCCCCCAAATCCGGACCGTATGTTCTGGCCATTTGTGTCTGATGACCATGTTTTGACAGTTCTTTGAGAAAGTCTTTGCCTCTGCTCGGCTGAAAGTTTCTGTGGACAGTCTTTTGTTCTTTTGGTGCCTTTGTTGTTTTCAGTCGTTCCTTGCGTAAGCCCCTCAAAAGTTCTTTGAGCAAGGTTGCATATGAGTCCAGCCATGTTGTTGTTGTTCTCAGTGAAGTCACGGTGAGTCAGTTTCTGGACACACCTTCATATTAAATCTGATCCGATCTGATCAATAACCACAGTAGCTGAGATTCAAAAGTCAGATGCTGCATGTGTTTTGACAGAGGCCTACCTTAATGCATGTTTTACCATTATGTGTTCTGTAAAGATGAGGTGGGATTCATAAGACTCACTCTTGCCGTTCCACAAACACTGTTCAATGAAGCTATTTAAAAAATTAAAAAAGATTAAAAAATCATTAACAGACCAAGATCAAATTAATTTTCTGTTAACCAGCTTTATTATAGATCCTTCGACAGAGGCATCTTTTAATCTGATCTGCACAACAGATCCAAAACATTAGTTTACCTAAAAGTGAAATAATCAATTTACCCTGAAACCAAAAAATACTGTAGCCTACTTTTATTTCAGAACATACAATGTACGGTTTTCTAAGACCCCTTGCTAGTATACAGTCTATGATAATTAGCAAATTCCTTGAGCCTTCTAAGATCTGCCTTCTTGTTGGATTTATTTATGTATCGTGTATATTTTCATGTCTAAACGGCACCGCTAGATGCCCTCCTAAATTGTCAATTTGAAATTATTAAGCTCAGTGGCTCATTTATTCAAAGTAAAAATATGGGCTCGTTCATTTTGGCCTGTTGTTCCAGGTATCCAGGGGTGTCAAACTCATTTTGATCTGGGGGCCGCATACAGCTTAATCTGATCTCAAGGGGGTCAGACCAGAATACTCATTCCAAAGGTCCACTTTTTGTCTTTGTATTAGTGCAAAGAATAAATAAATTATAAAGATATTAACATTAAATTAATTGTCCTTTTACATTTTTACTCAGTTTAACATTTAAGTGCATTACATATTAAAAAACTGATCAGTGATTGCACATTTTAAAACATTTATTCAACAAACTGTTTTGTTAAATACCCTGATGCATGCTCAATAATCCAGGTAGAAAAATCTAAAAAATCTAAATCTGGGCCTTTGGACATTAAAAGTAAAACCCTTTCCTGCATGTTAAAAGTGCCTCAAAATTTAGAAATGAATGAATTCTAAATCCATTTTTCACATCTAGGAAGCAACTAGTCGATTTTTAAAATCCAATTCTCCACTTATTGTAAATTGAGATTCAATTTATGTCCTCAATAGATAAAAATTAATGGTGTATTTATTCAGGACCTGATTGTGAGGGCTACTCCCTCTCCAGCACTTTGAGATTTTTATTAATGAAAAGTGCATTATAAATTGAATTCATTATTATCATTATCATTATTTATTTTTCTTCAAACCCCAATCTGTCCTCTTCTTTTATTCATCTGACTCCAAACAGTTATTAAAATCTGCACCTGCATCCTTTTACTTTTATTAAATGTTTCAGAACGAATAACCCAACTGGATGACTAAATTAAATTACAAATAAAAGTGACTCCGACCTGTTTTTGGCTTTTCTAGAAATTATTACGCTCCTGTCTGCAGTACCTTTTTTCGTCCATCAGGGGTCTCCATTATACTCAGGCTCAGTGTTGCCAGCTGCACGATAATTTTCGTATCTGTACGATAATTTTGCCCTCTGTACGATGTACGATCAATAATCCCGAAAAAGGCCAAAAATACAATAATTTTGCCATTCTGTGAACGTGTAGTTGTGATCGGTTTCCATCCGCCTGTCGCAACTGTCTGTCGGAGTTTTTTGGTGAACCCTGAAGGCGTCTTGAAATTCCAGCTAATCGTGCTTTTCTAAATGTGACAGAAGACTTTCTGTAGAGCTCATTATTTGCCACCAGACAATAATGCGTGTTAATGTCTATGGTTCCCCCCAGTACTGACACCACAAAGCTGTGAGTGCCTGTCAAACGCTACATTATTCAACAATAGAGTGACTATAGAGCATACTTATTTTGTTTATGATGGGTGTACGATAATCCTACATTTCTCACCTGGCAACCCTGCTCTTCCGGTCAACGCTCACAAGACGTGTACATTCACTGGAACTATTTACAAAAGTACATCTTCCAGATTGGTAATCCACTTTCTTTGCTTCTTATATTGGAAAATGCAAGTATAATGCATTCGGTTCTACCTCCTCACGTCCTATACACAAATTATAAGACGACGTCTCGTGAACCACGTCGAACCTAGTGGCTCGTTAGCTTTGCTGTTAGCTGCTAAGTTCGTCTACAAAAACTAAATTTGGATTATTTAAAGTCGATATTGTTTATCTACACGACGCGCCACTGTACGCTTTGTTAGCGAATCCGATGTGAGCTGTCTACCGTTACAAAGTTATAAAATGTCCGCTGTTAGGCAGCCTAAGCTATGCTAACGGGAGATCCTACTGCAATTTCCAAATTTCCCGGTTGTTTAAGTGTTATAACCTAAAATTATTGAGATAGAATGTCATAATCCTTTTTGATCAATCCTTCCAACCGTGAAGGTTCATTCGGCCCTAATTAATTTATCTCGAACTATCCGCAAATATTTTATTTGTTTATTCAAAAAACTGTTACACGTCCTGCGGCCTTCTAGCCTGGTTAAAACTAGACCCCCGTTCAGAGCTGAGCTGAAGTTCTATTTTTCATTTCACCCACATTCACGCTATAGAAAATGATCTAATCCTGTTATAGTGGAGAAGTGTAAACCGTTTTAATGTAATGTTTATTCTGTGTTTCAGGAGATCCGCACCAGCTACTGTACTAAGGAGGTGAAGACTACTTTTGTTACTCTATTAGACTGCTGTATCTAAATAAAACTTTATTCTAATCTCGGCGCCTCACTGTTTGTTTCATATTTAATCCTCAGATAGCTTGTGACAAGTTTAAGAAGAAAAAACCATCCATAAATATGTCATACAGGCTAAAAATACAGTAATCATTATTTTCCTCCCTCTGTTTTTGAATTCTTTAAAGTCCATGACTCACCATGTTTTCAAATTGCATCGCCATTATTTATTTGTTTATTTAAAAATAATACAGGAGCGTTTATTTATATTGTAGAGAAATAACGCTAAATGTGTTATTTCATGATTCATAGCAGATTTTTAGCAAAAGCTCCGGGAAGATCTGCCCCTCTCTTTTTTCTCTCCCCGTGGGTCGGGAGTTCAGAAAGGTAGCCGTGCAGCGGAGCTCTGAGCGCGCGTGCTCCACGCAACAAGGCTGGACAGAACCGAGCCCTGAGTCAACGAAAAGAACTTCAAAGGTAACAGCAGAACGGGGAGCCAGGGAGAAGACGAGAGAAGCCGCGCGGCTCTTGCTCCTCTCTGGGCAGAAGCTGAGAGGCTTTGAGAGCAGCGAGCAACAGTCCGCAGCGGTGTTATATCTTATTAAAACGTCTATAAAATAAATAAAAAATAAAAACAGAGCACTGGTCCAGTTGTACACACAAATGCACCAAGAAATATGCAGTTTTAACTCCCATTTTTTTTCTTTTTTTTCTGAAACTCTCCTCCATGTCACACACACACCAAGCCTATTAATCTTTATTGATACTGGAACAACCGGAACTTTTTTCTTGTAATTCATCCACGCAGTTGGCCTTATAGTTCTTGACAAAAGACAAACATGAAAGACAATGGACAGGCCAACTTTTGCACTTCATTCACGCGAGACTCTGACACCATGAAAAGAACCTTCTGAGTGTAAAATAAGATTGGTATGTGTGTTGACTCCTCACATGGCAGGAAACCATTATTTTAGAACATAAAAAAGGATTTAGTATTCTGTGACTAATTTTATTCTATTTTTATCTGGTCCAGGTTTGGAACTCTTATCGAGTTATTTTATCAGCGAAAGTCAGCGCGTTTTCCTCAATTTCTCACTCAGTCCCACACTTTATTTATTTTATTTGTTTGTGGGTTTAATTTTTCAATACCTTTATTCCTAGTGTATTATAACGTATTTACGCATGGTAATATACAAATACACTACCTCACCAGATCCCGCCTCTACTTAATCATAAATCAAATTATAAGTAGATTTAATTGACACTGTTTTATAGTTAGCCACAAAACCTAACGAGATACAGTAACTCAGTCTAGGGTTACAGGAGTGAGGCGAATATTTATTCTAAGACCCCACTCCCCCTCAACCAGGTGGACCCGTCGGACCTCCTGGTGGCGCGACCACTGCGTGTTTTTACTCTGGGATCTGGAGTCTTGGCTGGAAACTTATAATTCTACTTTTAATTGTAACGTTCTTTTTTCTTTTTACACGTATTAACCCTGGAGTCCAAACACACTGAGTAAAATTTGCCTATAAATGTCCAATTTCAGATTTTTGTTGAAACAGGCAATCTGCTTACCTCATTGTTGTGTAGACCGGTCACTGATCAGTGCTCTGGACTCCCGCTCGTCCTTTCCTGTCCGCGCGTGCAACCAATCTCGGTAGGACCTCCAAATTTGTTGGCTTTGATTCTTATTCGCCCCAGAATTCGTTATTTGGTTCACTTTGGACCAGAAAGGAGAAATACACTGAAAATACGACAAACGCACGTAATTTAAAGTTCCAAAAACCAGTTTAATTAATCATAAGTTAAAAAAGTCACAGAATACATTTGTTCTATTTCTAAAAGCCATTACATTTGTTCAAAAGAGTACCAGGGAGCAAGTGGGGAGAGAGGGGGCAAGAAAAGACATTGAATGTGTTTCAAGGGAGACCCCATGTATACAACCTGATTAGGCTGGATCCAGTTGCTTTCTCCCCGGGTTTCTCTGCGTTTCTGGCTGGAGGAGGATACTCATGTTTTTTATACTCCTGTAGGGTATTTCTGCTTTCCACCAATCACAGAGGTCCTTCTTTGTCTCTCTGGTGGGGTATTTTTCCTCCCCTTAACTGATAAGAGGCCTCTATCATGTGGAACAGGAAATACCATTTGCTTTTTTCAGTCTGCAGAACCCTTTTTTTGGTAAGAGAGTGAAGGATAATATTCATTCATTCATTCAACCTTTATTTATACCGGCTGACCTTACATAGTTCTACTTTTAATCTGATTGAAACTAATATACAACTATTATATAATTAATACGCAAGTGCTTTATGATCAAGGTATTAATTGTTTTACTAATGTTTATGCAATCATGTCCTCTGCGCCTTCAAGTGGCTTTACACACTTATATATCCACACTTATTTATCCCCCAAAAAGGAGCAGTTTTCAGAGGTTGACACAGTTTTCCTTTTTCCAGCTCACATGAGAGCTAACGAGGGGGAAGGGTGGCTGAACAGCCACATAGAACAAAGAGGCCAGTGACTCCTTGCCAGTCATATATCTGCAAAGTCATAAAACTGTCAGACAGACATGCGCCAGTTGTTCTCCTTCTCCTTCAAGCCAGAACTGATCCAAACAGACAGAACCAGAACCTCACATGAGTACATGCTCACATTCTGTCTCCCCTCAGGAAATCCTTACCATTATATAAGAGAAACTGATCATTTTGAACACCGTGTGAAAGCTCCTTCAAAATAAATGAAAACACAAAGAATAAAATATTTTATTTCATAACATATCCTAGCGGACGCAGACTGAAGGTTCTTTCTCCTACGTCACAGATGTTGCATTCGCGTGCAGTCAGACGTCCCATGATGAAACACGGTTTTTAATTTTAAACTCACTTTGAAATGAATTTTCATTAATTTATCATTTTGTTTGCAAAAACGAACATAGTTGAATGATACAAGATATATATCTTGTGACATTTTATGCAAAGTTCAAAGATGATGTCAGTGGATCTTTAATGTTCTGTTAATGCCTACCTTGATGCAGTACCTGATGTTGCCAGTTGACGTAAGGCACAGTTGAAACAACTACTGTACAGTACTTAATTTTTTTTTTTTGTTTCCTTAAAGCTATAGTATGTAAGATTGTAATGTAGTCTGTAACTTTTCAAACAATATATTTTTAACATATTTCTTCACTCAGTCACTATCTACTGACAAACTGATGTTAGACCAAGTAATCTCTGAAAAAATCTATTGTCCCCTTGCTTCTCTATCAGCATTTATAAAAACACTGAAAACACAAGAGTGACCAGGACACTGACAGCCAATAAAAACAGAGTTGTTTGTCACGCCCCAACCCACGCCCCCACCTGTCCCAGCCGCAGCTCGTTCTCATTAAAAGGATTGCAAAGCGATGCAGGACTGTTTTTTATGTGACACAAAATGTATTAAATATCCCTTCTTTATCCCAGAGCTGGACTTTTATTTAGTTTTTTTGCCAAAAGCCAAGTGATCGCTTCATCCTGCACTGACAGACATGAGGAAATGGATTTGTCACGACTCACGAGCGAATTAAAACATGTCCAACGTTGCTTTGTGAACCTCTGATGATTTCTGCTGGATTTTGTGTTGTAGGATGAGTGATTCGTGGTTTTATTAAATTTTTTTAACAGTTATATTATCATATAAACACAGAATATCGCAGCGCAGACAGGAGGAGGTGGAGCATTCCACACATTCCAGACCAGCGCAGCGACATGAGGAAGTCACGAGCGAATTAAATCATGTCCAAACGTTGCTTCGTGAACCTCTGCTGGTGTCTGCTGGATTTTGTGTTGTAGGATGAGTGATTCGTGGTTTTATTAATTTTTTTTAACAGTTATATTATCATATAAACACAGAATATCGCAGCGCAGACAGGAGGAGGTGGAGCATTCCACACATTCCAGACCAGCGCTGACAGAGGAAGTCACGAGCGAATTAAATCATGTCCAAACGTTGCTTCGAGAACTTCTGATGATTTCTGCTGGATTTTGGGTTGTAGGACTAGCGCTCCATGGTTTTATTTTCTTTTATTAGAAGGTTTCATTACCATAAACACAGAATATCGCAGCGGTTCTGAGCAGACAGAAGCAGGGGGCGGAGCAGATCCCAAGTTCACCAGAGCTCGGACTGTGCCATATATGGCTCTGAGGGGAGGGAGCAGAATGCTTTTCTGCGCTGAAAATATTTCTAAGTCCCAGAGTCCCAGAGTGTTCAAATATCGCAGACCCCACCTTTAAGTGCCTTAATGTTTTTAAACAGTGTTAAGTGGCAGCACATTGTAAATGTTGTTGTTGTTGAGGATGGATTATACTTATACTTGTTAATACATAAATATAACCGCATTGGCGTATTGCTCAAAGTTTATGCACTAAAATAAATTGTGGGAAACGACTGTTCAATTCATGCACTATACACGTTTAAGGTTCTGTTGCCTAACGCCTACCTTGATGCAGTACCTGATGTTGCCAGTTGAAGTAAGGCACAACTACAGTACTTTATTTTAATGTTTTTTTTTAAGTTTCTTTAAAGCCTGACCCATCAAAAAATAGTCAGAAAATTCTAATTTTTTAGAATTGACATGTTTATTAGGCCTTTAAAGAAAATCCCAAAAAATTTTTTTTGCCATATCACTTTGTTTATCATATTTTTTTTGTATCACATCTGATACACTCGGCTTTTTTGGTAACACTTTGCTCAAAACAATGTTCATTTAGGAAACAAAAGACGGTTTTGCCCATAACATTTAACAAGTTTAGAACACTGGGCAGTTTACTAATCTGTTTTTTTTTTTACATTGAACTTTTAGGGGCATTTGTACTAGCCCCATATGCATGTACATGCCTAGAACCTGCTCAATCTCTTTGGCAGTTGTGTTTATTGATTTGCCCTGCTTCTGTACACTGTACATGTTTGTCTCTTCACTAATTTCTTGTAGCATTTCATCAGTAACAAACTGTTTGTCGATTTCATTGCAAGTGTTGAGGAAGGCACAGATGAAAGATGTGAAATGACACCATACATGTACTTCAGACGGGGCTTGATATTGTATTTTTCTCCATCTGTATTCTTTGCTTTTTGCCTTGCCCTTCACTGACTCATTACTGATTGTCTCCAGAGTTGTTGTTGAGACCTCAACCTCCATGCTGGTCTGGGCTATACTTTCATCTTGATAGCCTTCCTCATCACTGCTAGCCGAACTTCCATCATCATCATGCATGGCCTGAGGAGTCCATTCCTCCTCCTCCTCTTCTTCTCCTATCTGTTCTATGTCACTTGAATTGCCATCTATTATCATATTGATGACATTTTCAATGTACTTTCTTTTTCTCTCTTCTTCATCAATTCTCTTTGACATCTAAAAATACACACATAAATAATTGGTCAGTATAGCATAGAGCTTATAATTTCAAAGGAACCACTTTGAAAATTTCCTAAATTTATTTTCAAATGGCATTTCAGTGATTAACCAGTTTATATCAATTATCAAAAATAGTGTATGGTTGCATTGTGGCAGGGATGCTGTAGAATAAATTACTAAAATGTCACATGACCGTTCAGGACTGGAGCACCTTATACAGGTAGTCCCCGATTTACGAGCGGGATCCGTTACAACGAGGCGCTCGTAAACCGGAAATCTCGTAATTTGGAACGGCCGCCATTTCGCTCGTAAATCCGGAAATCCGCTCGTAAATTGGAACGGTTTTCGCTAGCGCACCTAAAAACACTCTATTTTCATCTAAAAACTACTTTTGAGTGCATAAAAATGATCGGAAACGTGTGTTTATATGCTTAACTTGCTAACTGAAGTGAAAAAACACATGAAAACTCGGTATTTTTTTCGTTTTTTCCAAAAATGTGCAGCTCGTAAGTCTGGAACCTCGCAGATCAGAGCGCTCGTAAATCGGGGACTACCTGTATACTGTTGGCTTTGATTCTTATTCGCCCCAGAATTCGTTTTTTGGTTCACTTTGGAACAGAAAGGAGAGATACACTGAAAATACAACAAACGCACGTAATTTAAAGTTCCAAAAACCAGTTTAATTATAAGTTTAAAAAGTCACAGAATACATTTGTTCTATTCCTAACATCCATTACATTTGTTTAAAAACGTGGACAGTGAGAGAAAAAGAGAGAGAGAGAGAAGAAGGGAGGAGGCAGGGAGAGAGGGGGACAGGGAGAACATACAACCTGATCCGTGGGCTTACTTCTGCCTTGCTGTTGGAGGATGGAAACTTTTTATACCCTTCTGTGGGGGTTGCCTGCTTTAAACTGACTCTTCTGTGGGGGTTTTGTTTCAGAGACTGTTGTCCCCCCTTTATTGCCAGAAGACAGGAAATACCACTGCCTCCCCTCAGCTTGCTCGGGTCTCCCCAAGCCCCTGGGGGAGGGGCACCGAGACACATTGATGACTAAAATAAATGTACATTTATTGCTGAGTACTTATAAACATGCACACTCTAATAGACCACTAAATGACCAATTAATGTAACTGGACATTAAATTACATTAAAGATCATACCCTACACACATATTTAGAGCTGTTCTTGTTACTTTCTAACTGAACAAACATGCAGAGCCAGAGAGTGGCTTTCAGTGGACTTCTCCCAGTCATATATTCTACAAAGTCGTAAAACTGACAGGACAAAGAGGCACCAGCTATATTATCATCCCCAAGCCTCACCAGAACAGATCTGCCTGTGTCCTTTAGTAAATCTTTATCACTCTACAAAAGAAACTGATCATTTGAACACCGTATGAAAAACCCCTTCAAAATAAATGTAAAACACGAAGACAAATATATTTTTATTTCACAACAATCCCCCTTTGGACCTCATTCTGCTGAGGTCCATCCCAAAAGAAATAAAATCACACACCTAATACCGCAGCTAAAACGCATATATACACAATATTTAATCCGTTTTTTCAAAATCCTCCAAGTTATAGTTTTTTAACAAAAACAGTTGTCTCATCACTTCAGGATCTCGTTTTTCCAGAGTGGATGTGATGAGTCTTACCGTCAAAGACCTTAAACAAGGCACGCAGCAGCACCCGCAGGTTATAAGTATGCCTAAGAAAATAGCCAATGATACCATTATAGATACAAACACCTGTTTCCAGTGACCGAAGATCTTTATCAGCCAATTGTCCAGTGGGTCGTCCAGACCCGAATGAATTTATTAATATGCAAATTGTAGAATATAAGGAAATATATGCAAACTATGAACGATATTAATAGTAAGCGCTTAGGATATTGCAGAATTATGAACCTTGAGTTCCCAAATTCATCCTCCAGCAGTAAGGCAGTTGTCTCCCTTGAACACACAAAAATAGAGAAAGAACACAAGATTTATATCATCATCACAGAAACATTAATATACTTTTTACACGTACTCAGGGGCATTCCCCTTGGGTGCTCGGGAATGTCCTCCTATGTTCCCGAGTTTTCTTCGTGTAATGTGAGACTCTAATATGTAGTGTTTTTATCGTTTTAGGTGTCTGTTCTATGTGTGCATATTCCTAGCACCGAGTGGCCCCATTAAACAGAGTCCTTCTGAGCCTCGCACGCAACTTACTCGGCTACTTTCGTCTATCAAGGTACAAGAGTTCGAATGCGAGCTCCTCTTGTTGTCCAGCCCAATCCTTTAGCTCCTTCCTGGTTCACGGGCTGGAGCACACTGAACCGTGTGGATCCCCTGGCATTGACACGCACTGCCTGTGGTGTGCGTTCAGCGACCCCCCACGGGTCCTTCCTGACCAGGGCTGTCTGGTCTTGCCTCCCCGGGACTCCGTTGAGAAAACTCCCTCAGCTGGAGCATTTCCAGGAACCACCTATCATAAACAGAATGTGCCACAGCAAACAACACCCAATCAATTATAAATCAGTAGTACAAAGAATGAATCATGCATGTTAGTTGGTTTGGAAGAGGCTTAATCTTCATTAGGGTTAATTATGAGTAGTTTTAAGGCGGTTCATACTTACAAAAAATACTGTACCTTTTCACTCAGCTTATAGCAGAAATTACACACATAACAATAACATCACAAGCGGCGGCAGAGCATAATTAAAAAATAACATAGCAAGCGGCGGCAGAGCATAATTCACAAAACATTGTACACCTGTGGTTCTATACACATTTTCCCTGAGTCAATAAGTCACATGTCGTCTAGTCAAGTCAATTGCTATAAATCTACAGAACCATCATATTTCTAAACATCCTCTGATCAGGTCCACTTCAGGTTTGAGTGGTTCGAGCCTGCAGGCCAGGAAACATTTCCAAGGGGCGTCCCCCTCCTGCTTCACACACATTTCACAGAGGAAAAAAAACAGTGTTGTTAATTGCTCATTTGAAATATGCTTGCATCAATACTCCTTCCTCCATGACATGATTAAAAAACGTTCAAGACTGATGCCGCCTCAATATCAACGCAAGTGAACTTTGTTTATAACGCCAATTTATCAGTTATCCTTATTATTCTTTGTATACTAAAATGTATTTACCATCTTTTAGTTAATTAGTTATTTCTAGGAACATTTGTCAACCTTGTTGTTTCTAGGAAACATTTACAATCTAGTTATTTCTAATTAGTTATTTCTAGGGACCAATTCCAACCTCTCTATTTTTAGAAACATCTGTCAGCCCCTTAACCCCCTTTTGAAACAAAACTCTACCTTGTTTCAATTATGCCAAAGTTATTTGGTTAATAAATTGGAAATTGTGTCTAAATTTACCATCCTTTAACCTTAGCACTAGTGTCAGATGTTTCCTAAACCTCAGCCTATTGCCACCACTAATTTGGTTTTCACAACCATATAGCTAACTATAATCTACGATATCATCTCATTTTCTTTAAAATTATAATCATTTACCAAAATGTACCCCTTGTGACACATCAGATTTCTGCACTCCGCCAAGGATAACTGCAAAAACAAAAATATAAAAGTTAACTCGTTTTGGGGTCAGGAGCTAGGATCATTTCCCTTGCTCCCCTTCAGCTTCACCACAGAGTTACAGGAACCAGAAGAAGCAAGTCGTCAGATCCACCTGAGCACAGTATAACTAAAAATCATGAAGCCTGCGCTGGCAGGCCCAAATGTGCCTATGTGTTTCATTAAAAATTTATCATAGCAACTGTAGTTTTGATCCCGGCTGCTAAGATCAACGACAGATCCTCACAGATCAATATGGGGTGCGGCCTTTGCTGGTATGAGTGACTTCAGGACCATTTGTTCTCTTGTCTGTTTGGAGAACGTGTTCAGCTTTCTCTTGTTCCAGCCCCCAGTGAGACGTTCACTGGGTTCTGATTCTCGTCCGGACCCCCCAAATCCGGACCGTATATCCTGGCCATTTGTGTCTGATGACCATGTTTTGACAGTTCTTTGAGAAAGTCTTTGCCTCTGCTCGGCTGAAAGTTTTTGTGGACAGTCTTTTGTTCTTTTGGTGCCTTTGTTGTTTTCAGTCGTTCCTTGCGTAAGCCCCTCAAAAGTTCTTGAGCAAGGTTGCATATGAGTCCAGCCATGTTGTTGTTCTTCCCAGTGAAGTCACAGTGAGTCAGTTTCTGGACACACCTTCATATTAAATCTGATCCGATCTGATCAATAACCACAGTAGCCGAGATTCAAAAGTCAGATGCTGCATGTGTTTTGACAGAGGCCTATCTTAATGCATATTTACCATTATGTGTTCTGTATAGATGAGGTGGGATTTATAAGACTCACTCTTGCCGTTCCATCAACACTGTTCAATGAGGCTATTTAAAGAATTAAAAAATTAAAAAATCATTAACAGACCAGGATCAAATTAATTTTCTGTTAACAATCTTTATTATGGATCCTTCGACGGAGGCATCTTTTAATCTGATCTGCACAACAGATCCAAAACATTAGTTTACCTAAAAGTGAAATAATCAATTTAACCCTGAAATCAAAAAATACTGTAGCCTACTTTTATTTTAGAAAATATAATTTTGTGGTGGACCACTAGGGGGCTCTACTCACACCCAATGGACCGAAGGCATTACAGGATGTTTTATTGTGAAAGGTCCAGAGGACCGGAAGTTGTATTGGATATATAAGGCGGTGTTGGGTGCTTCCCGCCAGTTTAGTAGGAGTTGATTAAAAGTGAAGTTCTGCAGCCTGTCTCCTGTGTCGTCTCTTCACCATCTCCTACACTGGTGACCCTCGTGAACTGAATATGTCGACATCTGACGCTTCAGCCAGCTCTCTACTGCTGTCCACGGCTGTGGAACCTACACAGGCGGCCCCGCTCGCTTTTTCGGTGGCCGTTAAAATCCCGGACTTCTGGCTGCACGCGCCTCAGTCGTGGTTCGCCCACATCGAATCACAGTTTGCTCTTCGCGGGATTTCTGTTGACGACACCAAATACCACCATGTGGTTGCTTCGCTGGATCCGCTGTCAACCCAGCGGGTAATGAGCCTGCTACAAAACCCTCCTGCACAAGGAAAGTACGACGCCCTCAAGAAGCTTCTTCTGCGGCGCCAGGGCTGGACTGGCCATTCGGGCGTACCGGGCAAATTCCCGGTGGGCCGTCGGTGATTTATGCGATTTATGGGCCGCTGTCACTCATGAACCAAAAAAATAAATTATAGCTATTTTTTTGTCAATCGCGACGGCCGATTGGTTGATTTTCTTGAACGACATCGAGCTAATCCAATGAAATCTCTCAGCACTCTTCCGACCAGCCCCTTCCCTTTACTCGCATCAAGCTATTGCGGTTGTGAAACCTGACACCAGCGTGCCTGACAGAAACTGGACTGTGAGGTGCTCACACGGAGCTGAAAGTTCCTCCTACCTGCAGCCTGAGAGGAGGACGAGTGAGACAGGACTCATCAAGGAGTGACGTGACGTCTGCTCTATGCGACCTAGTTTCAGCACGGCATGAAGTTGCAGCACGCGTTAGCACTTAGCATTAGCATGTTGTTGCGGTCTCCTGTTGTTAAAAGACCAGCGCAAATTCAAAAGCTGTGCACGCTGTTTCACAAGACCTGCAGCAGCAACACACGTCACTTGAACGGACTAACCACATCATCCGAACGTGAACGAAGAAAACAGCTTGTAAACACCGATCACAGCAGCTGCTACTTTTATCAGGTAATTCAAATAATTCCAGATCAATAAATTGTAGGATCTCTGAATCATGTCTGAAATGTTGTTGATGTGCAGGCTTTACTGAACGCTGCTAAGACGTTTTCTATCACGTCAACACTTCAGCACTTTATGAAAAAACTCAGACTGATAGTGTCAGCATGTCCTGGAGCCCTGATGATGAGAGATGAGAGATTCAACCACCTCAACTGCTCAAAAAGAGGTATTGTTCTTTTACTATTACTGTACTATTACCTTTTTAATTTAAAATTATAATCTTATTAACTTTTTTTTACCTCTTTGTGTGTTATTTCCAGAAGTTAGCAGCTGTTCTCTTCCTCTTCAAGGAAATCCACATGCAGCTAAGGAGCTAAGGAGTCTGTGCTGATGACCCTGATGCATGCTCAATAATCCAGGTAAAAATCTAAAAAAAAACTATGTCTGGGCCTCTGGACATTCAAAAAACAAAACAAAACAATTGTAGAAACGTTTCATCTTTCATCAGAAAGACTTCCTCAGTCTGAGGTGCTGTATTCAGCTCAGTCTTATAAATATCACCCTCTCACTGTGGAAACTCTGTAACAACCTGCCCCCCAACATTAGACAGGCCTCCTCCCTTCACATGTTCAAATCCCTGCTAAAAAAATCATCTTTTCTCTATTATTTCAAACTGTGTGAGCTGACGTAGTGTATATATTTTTTTTTACTGTGTTTTCATTTTAATATTGCTCTTATACATTTTTATTATACTTTTACCGCTGTTAATATCATAATTTTTACCATTGGTGTGTGATACTGTTCTGTACATTTTTAAACCTCTTTTGTGTTGTGTGTGTGAAGCACCTTGATAACAGTTTATCTGTTTTAACTGTGCTATATAAATAAAATAGACTTGACTTGACTCACAGTGGATCAACCAGTTTGTTGATGACAGCTGAAACCAGCTGCTCACATGAGCAAGGAGGACCATCAGCCTAACAATGGATCATTAGCACCCTGATGGTTGTTTGCTATTCACAGAGGGCTGAGTGATACTAGCAACAACAGCATTGTAAGAGGGGGACAGTTGAACCCAGAGGCCTCCACCTCTGTTTAATGATGGACGGTTTCTTTTCACAAAGATGACCTCCTTTACTCCTCTCTCAAACCATCGTTCCTCTCTATCAAGGATGTGAACATCTTCATCCCTGAAAGAGTTGGCCTATACAAACGTATTGTTCACTTGAAACATTTTCAAAATAATCATTTTATAAGTCTTTTTTGTAAACATATTATTTGTTTAGTGAAGTAAAGACACTATTTTTTTTATATAAAGCAAGTATTTCTTTATTCATTCAACCTTCATTTATGATATTGAAATCAAGAAATACCTTATTTTTTATCAAAAGTATTTATGTTTAATAAAGTCAAGAAAGACCATTATGTTTTTTGAATATTTTTAATTGGTAATTATTTTATTAAAACATTTAAATTTTTTATGTATTGTGACAGAGGGTTCTTGTTAGCAGCTGCTGAAAGTAACTAATAAAGTAACTTAGTAATCTAACTTAGTTACTTTCCAAATCAAGTAATCAGTAACTTAACTAAGTTACTTTTCCCAAGGACTAATCAGTAACTTAACTAAGTTACTTTTTCAATGTAACTATGCCATCACTGTGGGCCACTCTGCTCAAAATGCCCGGGCCGATTTTTTGTCCCAGTCCAGCCCTGTGCGGCGCTACACACTCTCAGAGGCGGAGCGCGCTGAGAAACTATTTTCCTTCTCCGGTTTGGGCGACGGAACAGCTCTCGAGCTCGTGGAGAGCATGTTGTCCTTGCGGGGATCAGACGACTGCGAGTTCCTCTTCCGCCACCTCGTCCTCCGCCAGCTTCCAGCTCCTGTGCGAACCGCCCTGGCCAACTCCCCGTTTCTGCAGGAGAAGGATTACCGCTCGCTGGCCGAAGAAGCCGACCGCATCATTCTAACCGCGAGGACCTTCGCGGTACAGGCGGTGGTCCCTGGATCTCCAGCAGCGCCCGAGTTTCAAGCAACGCACACAGCGCCGGACGAGCCAGCGGTGGTAGCAGGAGTCGCTAGCCGCAGGCGGGCAGGTCCCGCTCTTTGTTTCTACCACGCGCGTTTTGGCGCCAAAGCACGACGGTGCGTCCCGCCGTGCAGCTTCAAGCCGCAGGGAAACGAGACCGCCAGCAGCCGCTAGCAGTCGCGGCCGTTGGCGAGAAGGAAAGGCTGCTTTTCATCGAGGACTCGAGGTCGGGGAGGCGGTTCCTGGTGGACTCGGGGTCGCAGAAGAGCCTCGTCCCCCCGACTGGCTCCGACAGGTTGGCTGAAGGCTGCGGGCCGCAGCTAACCGCGGCGAATGGCTCTCCCATCAAGACGTTTGGCGAAAGGTTGGTGACTGTGCGTTTCCATGAACGGGACTTCCGGTGGAACTTTGTGGTAGCTGCTAGCTCGGTCCCTATTTTAGGGGCTGATTTTCTTTGTGCTCACGGGCTCCTTGTTGATGTAGCTAACAGACGTTTGATCGACGCTGTGTCTTTTTCGTCACTGCCTTGTGAGACGCGAGGAGCTGGGCCTGTAATGCATGCTAACTTTTTAGCTTCGGGTAATGTGTTTCAGCGTTTATTGTCTGAGTTCCCCTCGCTGACTGTTCCTGATTTTGCAAACACAAACACAAAACATGGGGTCGAACATTATATTCCCACAACGGGCCCCCCGGTGTTCGCACGTGCACGCCGCCTCGATGCTACTAAGCTAGCAATCGCACAGGAAGAGTTTGCTAACATGGAGCGTTTAGGCATCGTGCAGCGCTCAAACAGTCCGTGGGCCTCCCCCCTCCACATGGTGCCCAAGGCAGATGGCAAATGGCGTCCATGTGGAGATTTCCGCCGCCTTAATAACATCACAGAGAACGATCGTTATCCCATCCCCCACATCCAGGATTTTTCAGTGCACCTGGCTGGGACCTCCATTTTTTCTAAAGTAGATTTAGTACGGGGGTACCACCAGGTTCCTGTGCATGTGGAGGATGTCCCTAAGACCGCTGTTATCACGCCTTTCGGCCTTTTTGAGTTTTTGCGCATGCCTTTTGGTCTTAAAGGTGCAGCACAAACATTTCAGCGGTTGATGGATTCAGTCCTAAGGGGTCTGTCCTTCGTATTTGTGTACCTGGATGACGTCCTGGTGGCTAGCAGCTCGGCTGAGCAGCACTTGTCCCACCTCCGTGAGGTTTTTCAGCGCCTGGCAGCACATGGCCTGATTGTAAACACAGCGAAATGCCAGTTTGGGCTGCCAGTCATTGACTTTTTGGGCCACCGCATTTCCGCAAGTGGCGCCGTCCCGTTACCAAACAAAGTGCAGGCGGTGTCAGATTTCCCACAGCCCCAGTCTGTTAAAGCGCTACAAGAGTTTTTGGGAATGGTTAACTTCTATAACCGTTTCCTCCCCAGGGCAGCACAACTGCTGCGTCCGCTCTATGGAGCGCTGAAAAAGAAAAAGCCCAACGACAGTGTTGACTGGACACCAGAACGCCTACAGGCATTTGGTGATGCTAAAGCTGCACTGGCCACTGCTGCCCTTTTGGCCCATCCATCCCCAGCGGCGCAAATAGCTTTAACAACCGACGCATCTGATGTTGCGGTGGGGGCTGTGTTAGAACAGCAGGTTTCCGGGGTTTGGCAGCCGCTTGCATTTTTCAGCCGTACGCTGCGGGACAATGAGCTGAAATACAGTGTTTTTGACAGAGAGTTGCTGGCGCTTTACCTGGCCACACGCCATTTCAGGTTTTTCCTGGAAGGCCGCCAGTTCACTGCATACGTTGACCACAAACCCCTGGTGTTTGCTATGTCAAAAATTTCTGACCCCTGGTCTGCTCGCCAGCAACGCCACCTCGCAGCGGTGTCTGAATTCACTACAGACATTCAGCATGTGGCTGGAAAATCCAACGTGGTGGCCGACTGTCTCTCCCGGGTGCTGATCTCTCCCGTGTACGTTGGCATCGATTTTTCTGCTATGGCTGCGGACCAACGTAGCGACGCAGAAATACTCGAGCTCCAGTCCGGCCCCACAGGCCTCGAGTTGGAGGAAAGGCAGGTGAATGACGGAGGTCCTCTCCTGCTCTGTGACGTATCTACAGGCAGGCCCCGCCCCCTGGTTCCAGTTTCATGGCGACGCCGCGTTTTTGACTCCTTACATTCCCTTTCTCACCCAGGTGTTAGAGCCTCTGTGAAACTGGTCAGCTCAAAGTTTGTTTGGCCCGGTCTGCGTAAAGCAGTTAAGGAGTGGGCAGCAGCGTGTGTTCCATGCCAGCGTGCTAAGGTTAACAGGCACACCAAAGCACCTTTGGAACCTTTCTCCATCCCAAGTCGGCGGTTTGATCATGTGCACGTAGACCTAGTAGGCCCTCTGCCTCCATCACAGGGTTTTACTCATCTGCTGACTATGATAGACCGGACCACCAGGTGGCCAGAGGTGGTTCCTCTGACATCCACAACATCTGCAGTGGTGGCCCGGGCTTTTTTGTCTACCTGGGTTGCGCGTTTCGGCCCCCCTTCAGACATTACATCGGACAGGGGCCCGCAGTTTGTTTCTGAGCTTTGGTCTACCATGGCCAAGGGTCTGGGGACTAACGTTCACAGGACCACCGCTTACAACCCCCAAGCTAATGGTTTGTGTGAACGGTTTCACAGGTCATTGAAAGCTGCACTTCGTGCTGCATTGACCGGTGACAACTGGATTGACCGTCTTCCCTGGGTTTTGTTGGGGTTGCGTACCGCAACCAAAGAGGACCTGAGCTCTTCCCCGGCTGAACTGGTTTTCGGTCAGCCTGTGCGCGTCCCCGGTGAGTTTTTACCTGAGGTACCCTCACCACAGTTCGCTCCACCGTTGCTCCATCTTTCACCTCAGGAGGCCCCTTTTCGTGTCCCCGGTCCGGTACACCATTGTTTACCGCAGTCATTTGTCCCTAAGAGTCTGGAGTCCTCTAAATTTGTTTTTGTCAAACACAATGCACACAGGACACCACTACAGCCTTTGTATGATGGACCGTTTCGAGTTCTTCAACCAGGTCCGAAACATTTCCTTTTGGATTTAGGGGGTCGTACTGAGACTGTCTGTATTGATAGGCTTAAACCAGCTCATGTTATGTCAGATGATCAGGTTGTTACGGCCCAAGCTCCTCGCAGGGGCAGACCTCCATCCACATTGTTAACGGACGGCGGTCCTTCTTCCGGAAACTCTCAACGTCCATTGGAGCCCGAATCTTCTGCAGACCCTCCTCGTAGCCCTCCACTTCATCAGACTGGTTCTGCAGGGCCCAGGTTCAGCCGTTCTGGTCGTTTGATCAAACCTAAAATGCGGGACTAGTGATGGACCTTACTGGGTGTTCTGGGGGGGCGTGTGTGGTGGACCACTAGGGGGCTCTACTCACACCCAGTGGACCGAAGGCATTACAGGATGTTTTATTGTGAAAGGTCATGAGGACCGGAAGTTGTATTGGATATATAAGGCGGTGTTGGGTGCTTCCCGCCAGTTTAATAGGAGTTGATTAAAAGTGAAGTTCTGCAGCCTGTCTCCTGTGTCGTCTCTTCACCATCTCCTACAATTTACTATTTCCTAAGACCCCCTTGCTAGTATACAGTCTATGATAATTAGCCAATTCCTTGAGCCTTCTAAGATCTGCCTTCTTGTTGGATTTATTTATGTATCGTGTATATTTTCATGCCCTCCTAAATTGTCAATTTGAAATTATTAAGCTCAGTGGCTCATTTATTCAAAGTAAAATGTGGGCTCTTTCATTTTGGCCTGTTGTTCCAGGTATATAACTATTAGTCCAGGGGTGTCAAACTCATTTTGATCTGGGGGCCGCATACAGCTTAATCTGATCTCAAGGGGGTCAGACCAGAATACTCATTCCAAAAGTCCACTTTTGTCTTTGTATTAGTGCAAAGAATAAAGAAATTATAAAAATATTAACATTAAATTAATTGTCCTTTTACATTTTTACTCAGTTTAACATTTAAGTGCATTACATATTAAAGAACTGATCAGTGATTGCACGTTTTAAAACATTTATTCAACAAACTGTTTTGTTAAATACCCTGATGCATGCTCAATAATCCAGGTAGAGAAATCTAAAAAAGCTAAATCTGGGCTTCTGGACATACAAAAAAACAGTTCTGTTAAAACCCTTTCCTGCATGTTAAAAGTGCATCAAAATTTAGAAATGAATGAATTTTAAATCCATTTTCCACATCTAGGAAGCAACTGTGAACCCATGAATTGAGCTTCGAGCGTAGCTGTTTTATTACTGCAGATTTTTAAGAAAATAGCGTTTATTTTTTTTTTTTTTTTTTTTAATAATTCAGATTCATCTGCGGGCCGACTAAAACCCCCTGGCGGGTCTTTGTCACCCCTTAGTCGATTTTTAAAGTCCAACTCTCCACTTATTATAAATTGAGATTCAATTTATGTCCCCAATAGATTAAAATTAAAGATGTATTTATTTAAGACCTGTCTGTGAGGGCTACTCCCTCCTTAGCACTTTGAGATTTCCATTAATGAAAAGTGCGTTATAAATTGAATTCATTACTATTATTATTATTATTTATTTTTCTTCAAACCCCAATCTGTCCTCTTCTTTTATTCATCTGACTCCAAACAGTTATTAAACTCTGTACCTGCATCCCTTTACTTTTATTAAATGTTTCAGAACGAATAACCCAACTGGATGACTAAATTAAAAAATAAAAGTGACTCCGACCTGTTTTTGGCTTTTCTAGAAATTATTATGCTCCTGTCTGCAGTACCTTTTTTCGTCCATCAGGGGTCTCCATTATACTCAGGCTCAGTGTTTGCCAGGTGTACGATAATTTTCGTATTTGTACGATAATTTTGCCCTCTGTACGATGTACGATCAATAATCCCGACAAAGGCCAAAAATACAATAATTTCGCCATTCTGTAAACGTGTAGTTGTGATCGGTTTCCATCAGCCTGTCGCAACTGTCTGTCGGAGTTTTTTGTGAACCCTGAAGGCGTCTTGGAATTCCAGCTAATCGTGCTTTTCTAAATGTGACAGAAGACTTTCTGTAGAGCTCTTTAGTTGCCCCCAGACAATAATGCGTATTAATGTCTATGGTTCCCCCCAGTACTGACGCCACAAAGCTGTGAGTGCCTGTTAGACGCTACAGTATTCAACAATAGAGTGACTTATTTTGTTTATGATGGGTGTACGATAATCCTACATTTCTCACCTGGCAACCCTGCTCAGGCTGTACAGGAAACGACTGTCTTTTGCGTCCGGAACGCTCACAAGACGTGGACATTCACTGGAACTATTCACAAAAGTACGTAATCCACTTTCTCTGCTTCTTATATTGGAAAATACAAGTATGATGCGTTCGGTTCTACATTCTCACGTCCTATACACAAATTATAAGACTACATCTCGTAAACCACGTCGGACCTAGTGGCTCGTTAGCTTTGCTGTTAGCTGCTAAATTCGTCTACAAAAACCAACTTTGGATTATTTAAAGTCGATATTGTTTATCTACACGACGCGCCACTGTACGCTTTGTTAGCGAATCCGATGTGAGCTGTCTACCGTTACAAAGTTATAAAATGTCCGCTGTTGGGCAGCCTATGCTATGCTAACGGGAGGTTCACTGCAATTTTCCAACTTTCCCGTTTGTCTAAGTGTTATAACCTAAAATTATTGAGATAGAATGTCATAATCCTTTTTGATCAATCCTTCCAATTGTGACGGTTCATTCGGCCCTAATTAATTTATCTCGAACTATCCGCAAATATTTTATTTGTTTATTCAAAAAACCGTACAATCCTGAGGCCTTCTAGCCTGGTTAAAACCAGACCCTCGTTCAGAGCTGAGCTGAAGTTCTATTTTTTCATTTCACCCACATTCACGCTGTAGAAAATGATCTAGTCCTGTTAAAATGGAGAAGTGTAAACCGTTTTAATGTAATGTTTATTTTTGTGTTTCAGGAACCCAGCACCAACTCCTGAAGAGGTGGAGAATTCGTTTATTACTCTATTAACTGCTGTATCTAAATAAACTTTGTTCTTAACCTTAGCGCCTCAACGTTTGTTTCATATTTAATCTTCAGATAGCTTGTGACAAGTTTAAGAAGAAAAAGCAATCCATAAATATGTCATACAGGCTAAAAATACAGTAATCATTATTTTCCTCCTTCCATTTTTGAATTCTTTAAAGTCCATGACTCACCATGTTTTCAAATTGCCTCGCCATTATTTATTTGTTTATTTAAAAATAATACAGGAGCGTTTATTTATATTGTAGAGAAATAACGCTAAATGTGTTATTTCATGATTTATAGCAGATTTTTAGCAAAAGCTCCGGGAAGATCTGCCCCTCTCTTTTTTCTCTCCCCGTGGGTCGGGAGTTCAGAAAGGTAGCCGCACAGCGGAGCTCTGAGCGCGCGTGCCCCGTGCTCTCTGGACAGAACCGAGCCCTGAGTCAACGAAAAGAACTCCAAAGGTAACAGCAGAACGGGGAGCCAGGGAGAAGACGAGAGAAGCCGCGCGGCTCATGCTCCTCTCTGCGCAGAAGCTGAGAGGCTCTGAGAGCAGCGAGCAACAGTCGCAGCGGTGTTATATCTTATTAAAACGTCTATAAAATAAATAAAAAATAAAAACAGAGCACTGGTCCAGTTGTACACACAAATGCACCAAGAAATATGCAGTTTTAACTCCCATTTTTTAAAGATATGTATGGGAACAATTAAATAAAAAGGAAAAAGGAAAATATTGTGATATCAAGGTATTTTACTTAATAATTTCTGTATATAGCCTGTTTCAGCTTTTTCAGCTAATTCTACATTTTTAATCCAACTTTTCAGCCTAATTTAGCAAAACCATGCTCTTGTTTAGCTATTTTTTTTAATCATTCTAATTAACTTAAACTGTTTATTTTCATTAGACCAGTGTTTTTCAACCTTTTTGGAGCCAAGGCACAGTGTTTTCATTGAAAAAATCACGAGGCACACCACCAACCAGAATTGTAAACAGAGATACTGTACTCTGTATCCGCCTATATTAAATATATAGTCATTCTTATCATAGTGTCTTGGATAGAAATGAAATAAACACAGAAATGTATTTTTATCATATTTTATATTTCTTATTTCAATGTGGTCTTGTGACTGTTACATGCTCAAAGCAGCAAGGGGCGATATGTACCATTTAAGTTTACCGGTATATATATATATATATATATATTATTATTATATATATATATTTCATTATTATATATATATATTTTTTTTTTTTTTTTTGGGTACTTCATTGTGTATTTTATGAGTGTGGACAAAGTCAAACACTAAAGCTGTTTAGAAAACCACTTGGTTTCTAAACTTAAAAATATTTAGATCACAGATCAAAAATTTAAACTGAGAGCCTGTATCATTTTAAGGGAAAAATATGTTGTTTCAAAATTTCATAGCGTCTACAAATCCCCCCAAAAAATTGGGATAAATCCATTTTTCCCACTGTGCCGTAGTAAGTGGACCCCTTAGCCTTGGCCCCCTCTCGGTCCCCCCAGCAATAAAAGTCTAGCTCCGCCACTGGTCCAGAGCAGCACAGCGCTGCAGAGAGAGAAAGCCACGCGCAGTTTGGAGAGCAGAGACAAGTCACGCAGGTGAGGCAGGCAAGCTGACGTGACATGGCAGGAAACCATTATTTTAGAACATAAAAAAGATTTAGTATTCTGTGACTAATTCTATTCTATTTTTATCTGGTCCAGGAACTCTTATCAGATTATTTTATCAGCGAAAGTCAGCGCGTTTTCCTCAATTTTTTTTTTCACTCAGTCCCACACTTTATTTATTTTATTTGTTTGTGGGTTTAATTTTCAATACCTTCATTCCTAGTGTATTATAACGTATTTACGCATGGTAATATACAAATACACCACCTCACCAGATCCCGCCTCCACTTATCATAAGTCAAATTATAAGTAGATTTAATTGACACTGTTTTATAGTTAGCCACAAAACCTAACGAGATTAACAGTGAACTCGGTCTAGGGTTACAGGAGTGACGGCGAATATTTATTCTAGAACCCCACTCCCCCTCAACCAGATTGATCCGTCGATCAACTGGGTGCGCGACCACTGCGTGTTTTTACTCTGGGATCTGGAGTCTTGGCTGGAAACTTACAATTCTACTTTTAATTGTAACGTTCTTTTTCTTTTTACACGTATTAACCCTGGAGTCCAAACACACTGAGTAAAATTTGCCTATAAAATTTCCAATCACAGATTTCGTTTAAACAGGAATCTGCTTACCTTTTTTGTTGAGGTGACCGGTCAGTAGTCAGTGTTCTGGACTCCTCTGCCCCTTCCTGTCCGCGCGTGCAACCATCTCGGTAGGACCTCCATTTGTTGGCTTTTAATTCTTATTCGCCCCAGAATTCGTTTTTTGGTTCACTTTGGAACAGAAAGGAGAGATACACTGAAAATACAACAAACGCACGTAATTTAAAGTTCCAAAAACCAGTTTAATTATAAGTTTAAAAAGTCACAGAATACATTTGTTCTATTCCTAACATCCATTACATTTGTTTAAAAACGTGGACAGTGAGAGAAAAAGAGAAGAGAGAGAAGAAGGGAGGAGGAGGGAGGAGGCAGGGAGAGAGGGGGACAGGGAGAACATACAACCTGATCCGTGGGCTTACTTCTGCCTTGCTGTTGGAGGATGGAAACTTTTTATACCCTTCTGTGGGGGTTGCCTGCTTTAAACTGACTCTTCTGTGGGGGTTTTGTTTCAGAGACTGTTGTCCCCCCTTTATTGCCAGAAGACACAGGAAATACCACTGCCTCCCCTCAGCTTGCTCAGGTCTCCCCAAGCCCCAGGGGGAGGGGCACCGAGACACATCGATGACTAAAATAAATGTACATTTATTGCTGAGTACTTATAAACACGCACACTCTAATAGACCACTAAATGACCAATTAATGTAACTGGACATTAAATTACATTAAAGATCATACCCTACACACATATTTAGAGCTGTTCTTGTTACTTTCTAACTGAACAAACATGCAGAGCCAGAGAGTGGCTTTCAGTGGACTTCTCCCAGTCATATATTCTACAAAGTCGTAAAACTGACAGGACAAAGAGGCACCAGCTATATTATCATCCCCAAGCCTCACCAGAACAGATCTGCCTGTGTCCTTTAGTAAATCTTTATCACTCTACAAAAGAAACTGATCATTTGAACACCGTATGAAAAACCCCTTCAAAATAAATGTAAAACACGAAGACAAATATATTTTTATTTCACAACAAGGTGCAGAAAGGATTGAAGGTTTTTGAGATGAATGAGTCAGACAGAATGTGAATGTTACAGACAGATTAATGTGACTATATATATCTAAAAAAGCTAAGTCTGGTCCTCTGGACATTCAAAAAAACAAAAAAACAAAACAAAGCAAAAAATTGTAGAAACGTTTCGTCTTTCGTCCGAAAGACTTCCTCAGTCTGAGGTGCTGGGTTCAGCTCAGTCTTATAAATAGCACCCTCTCACAGTGTTACACAACCAGTTGGCTGATGACAGCCTGAAACCAGCTGCTCACATGATCAAGGAGGACCATCTTATTTGGCTTGAAACAGCGGCGTTTTCTAAGGATTTGTCCAAGTACCCAGCACAAACAGCTAGCCACGGAATTAGCCCCTGAGTTCACCTCTAACCCGGAAGCTGTCGAGATGGAATAGTCCATTTTTAGTAGGGGGATAATGAAATCAACCGTTTTTTAAATTGCTTATTTAATGATTGTTTTCATCGTAACTATAATTATTTTTATGTTAAATGTAGATTAACAAGCAGGATCAATGTTAGGAATTAGGTGACTGGCCGGGGCGCGGCGGGGCCGGGGCCTCATGCTGATGGGATCCCCAGGCATTTACCTACATGGTAGATCCCCCCCTCTGCTCCCTCCCCCCTCCAACCCTCCCTCCCCCCTCCAACCCTTCCTCCTCTCTGCTGTTTACGGTGGGGAAAAAGGTAAAACAAGCAGCATAGAGCTTGTAAATAAGTTTATTGGTTTTTACTGATAGATAATTAGTTATTAGCGGTACTGCATTTTAAATAAAAATAGCACAAATCCGCTTATGAATTATAAAAGTTAGTCAATTCACAAAAACTCTGACAAAAAGTTTAGGTCCACTGTAAGCGGAATAGCGCTTTAGCGCTCCCTAGCGTTCATTCGCCCACCTTTGATCACATCAGCAAAATGATGTCAACCACAGCTGGGCACCGCTAATTAAAAAATTAGTTCCACAATTTCTAAAACGCTTATTAATTTTTTTAGGTCCACAATTTCAAAAGCACAAATGTCTTATGAAAATTAGGGGAAGCTAATCCAATCCGCTATTTATATATTTTCTATATTATATATATATATTTTTTTATATATAGCCGGCAGCGTTATCAATATTTGCACTACACTGCCAAATGTAACAAAAATGATCCTAAAAGGATGAAATTACAAAAATCAAAGGATTTATTTAATACTTTACGTACATATATTCTATTCGGCCACGAAATTAACAAAAAATAGAATGATCTTTTAATCCCTAAAACCACGTTTAAATCTCAAATACACGGGTGTGTCGCCACGGCATTTATACATGAAAGTAACCCAAATACATAAAACTAACGACTCGCCGTCGAATGGTCGACACAAAACGCACAATAAAATCCTCCGGCCACGTTAATTTGGCTTGAAACAGCTGGGTTTTCTAAGGATTTCCATTAGTAACCCACAACCAACCGGCAGACACAGTTAGCGTCTATAGGTACTCAACAGATTTAATGAAAAGTAATTAAAATACATGAAAATAACGACTCACCGTCGCGTGGTGTACACAGAACACAAAATAGAATCCTCCGGCCGCGTTAATTTGGCTTGAAACAGCGGCGTTTTCTAAGGATTTGTCCAAGTACCCAGCACAAACAGCTAGCCACGGAATTAGCCCCTGAGTTCACCTCTAACCCGGAAGCTGTCGAGATGGAATAGTCCATTTTTAGTAGGGGGATAATGAAATCAACCGTTTTTTAAATTGCTTATTTAATGATTGTTTTCATCGTAACTATAATTATTTTTATGTTAAATGTAGATTAACAAGCAGGATCAATGTTAGGAATTAGGTGACTGGCCGGGGCGCGGCGGGGCCGGGGCCTCATGCTGATGGGATCCCCAGGCATTTACCTACATGGTAGATCCCCCCCTCTGCTCCCTCCCCCCTCCAACCCTCCCTCCCCCCTCCAACCCTTCCTCCTCTCTGCTGTTTACGGTGGGGAAAAAGGTAAAACAAGCAGCATAGAGCTTGTAAATAAGTTTATTGGTTTTTACTGATAGATAATTAGTTATTAGCGGTACTGCATTTTAAATAAAAATAGCACAAATCCGCTTATGAATTATAAAAGTTAGTCAATTCACAAAAACGCTGACAAAAAGTTTAGGTCCACTGTAAGCGGAATAGCGCTTTAGCGCTCCCTAGCGTTCATTCGCCCACCTTTGCCGCTAACGGAACGCCGCACACACATTTAACGGCATGAGACTGAACAAGCGGACATACTGGGCCATAAACATGCACAGAACTTTATTTACAAACACTTAGCTAACACATTACACCACACATTCATCCATAAACACACAAAACCTGAACAGCATGTACAGGTACTGTACAGCAATGTTAGACAGTGCTATTCAGCACAGCACATCTGTACTGTAATTTAAAAAATCTACTGACATGTATGAAAACAAAGTGCCTTAGTGTACAGTCCAGTTCTGACACTTTTAAAAGGACAGTAATGTATTTTTCAGCACAGAAAAAGCACACAAAATACAAATCTCTTCCTAAACAGTTCTCAGACATAATCTGCAAATGATGTCAACCATGAACCATGAACACTTCTCAAAGAGCAGCAGCTGTTAACATCAAACAGCAGCAAATCAGTAGCAACTCACATCCATCCATCCATCCATCTATCCATCCATCCATCCATCCATCAGCAAAATGATGTCAACCATGAACCATGAACACCTCAAAGAGCAACAGCTGTTAACATCAAACAGCAACAAATCAGCAGCAACTCACATCCATCCATCCATCCATCACCAAAATGATGTCAACCATGAACCATGAACACTTCTCAAAGAGCAGCAGCTGTTAACATCAAACAGTAGCAAATCAGCAGGAACTCACATCCATCCATCCATCCATCCATCAGCAGCTATTGACATGAATCAGCACCAAAACAGCATAAAATCACATCCATCAGAAACATGTTGCAACCATCATATTTTTGAAACCAGTGCCTTGGTGTGCAGTCCATGTCCATGTGCATGAAAAAAAAGTCCATGAGCTCTAAAAAAGCTAGAAGCAGCAGAAAAAGGAAACAAAATTCCCTTACTTTGATTGAAGTGTATAGGTAGACACTGATGTTTTTCTCAAGTTCAAACCTGGATCAGATGGAACTGCTTAGCTAACTGTCGCTAATACCTAATGCTAACTGAATGAATGCTATGCTAAATGATGATAATAATATGTACGTTTGCTCTTGCTCTTCTCTCTCTCGCCGAAACTCAACAACTTGGTCAAGATGGCACGTCCCTTTAAATAGTACGGCAGTGTCGCCCCACCCCTACTCCACAGTCATGCGCACTGCCATGCGCGAACAGCCAAGGTACTGTACCCCTCCCCCACCTTTCCGCTTGCCGTAATGACGTACTTTTTTTGCCGTAGCTCTATTACATACTTCTAATGTACCTCGTTCGTAAGTCCATTTTTTTTTTTGCCGTATCTCGACGGCATTTTTTCAAAGAGGCAAATCGTAAGTCTGAGTTGCCGTAGCTCGGGGGTGACGTAACTCGAGGGTTCCCTGTATATATATATATATATATA